>CAHIKZ030000446.1:3157500-3292500 GCA_903632075.3 Acanthosepion pharaonis | reverse complement strand
TACAGGAGGTTGCAGGCAGTGAAAGTGAAAGACTTTGATGGTGACGATTGAGGAAAGGACAAAAGATGAATGGGATAAAAGAAGACAAAAGATGGTGATTGATATTGCATCTACATTTTTGTAGATTGGGATTATCAAAGAAGTAAGGAAATGAAAGAAAGTTCAACAGTCAAAGCGTGGGACCTAGTTGCCAATCTAGTAGCATGCTTAAATTCATGTATTTGAGGCACCAGGATAAAAAGCTCATCAGAACAGTTGCCATGAAAATATTTAGAGTAAAGACACATCATGTCGATGAGAAAGTAACTGAATTTGAGATGCCAAGTTAAGATCAAGTACATTACAGATCCTTCTTTGGATTTTGTCAAGAATCTCTAGATGTACAACAGGAGTTCCAGACCAGATATGGAAATAGTATTCAATGGACAGATGAATGGTAGATTTGTAGATGTACAAGATAGTTGACAAACCTAATAAATGAAAGTGAGTAAATTTTGTTATTGTTGTTGAATTTTTATTTTCTTATTTGTTCATATATATATATATATTTGCTTATTTTTTAAATTTTGCATTATTAATGTAATTATTATTTTATTTTAATTTGATATATATATACATATATATATATAAATATATATATATATAAATATATATATATATATATATATATATATGACGTCACATATTATGAAATGGACAAAGACTGACAATTATTTTAAGACATTTTTTTATGTTTATGCATTCTTTTTATAGATACAAATATTTAATTAAATGCTCTGTTTATAATAAACAGTATTAACAACATTTACTGGCCTGAATGTTCGAGAAATTTTCATAGAAAATATTCATCCTCCGACAGGATTCAAACTTGTATCCTATACAGAACCATCATTTAGCTTGATGTGCCTTTAACTAATTTCGTCACAGAGGAGCCTTCGGTTTGCAAGGTCGAATTTGCTGTATTTGAACTTCAATTTTCTATGAATCTCTCTCATACATTCATATCTGCTTGATGTGTATCCAAATGTAAACAAATGATGTCACATATTATGAAATGGACAAAGTGCAACAATTATTTTATAAAAAGAATGTATAAACATAAAAAAAAACATTGCATATTCTTACAACTTATAATTAGTCCCTTTTCCCCACTTTTCTGTTTATATAGTATTTCCTATATATGTAGAATTAATATATTTTAAAAGATTTATGAATGATAGAAAGACTTAGTACTTGGACAATATTTGTTCCTATATTAATCTGCATGCCAAACATCTTACTAAAAGAAAGAAAAATGTCTAATATTTAGTGTTACCCTTTTTCTACACATGATTAAAAATGTTATTTATGAATAATATATACAAGGAAGGTGGCCAACATCAAATCTAACAATTTCTTGTAAAATAAATCCTAATGTTGGCAGTTACTTTTAAAATTTAGAAAATTTAGAAAAGTTCTAGATTGTCAGATAAAATAAACAAGGCTTATAACATGAACAACAAGGCTTCATGTTATTTTATGATTGAAAGATAAATATTAGCTTTATTCTGTTATATCTGAAGCTATTATACTCTTATGGGTTTTTTTTATCATTTCATCCCAAGCAATGCAACAAATCCACTAAGATGCTGAGGGTTACTGAATGTGAAAGAATATAAGAAAAAGAAAAACATTATTAAGGAGAGGGAACAATAAAGGAGCAGAAATTAAGACAGGAGATAATGATTGACATTGCATTTAAATTTTTGAGGTTCAAACTTGAGTGGAAAACTTAAATTGGGAGCAGATATAAAAAAAAAAAAAAACGGCCTACATTCTGTTGTTAATTGGGGCAAGGAATGACTTGTTAATTTTTAGACCTCCAAAATGAAACTGCTCATTATTAATCGTCTGAGAGAACTCTTTCTGCCTCCATCAGCATGGCTGATGCTAACCTTCACCAGGGGCACCAGACCATATGTGGCAGCAATATTCTAAGTATGGACAAATATCTGAGTTCAGAAAAAAAAATATAAAATCCATAAATGAAATTAATGTTGGCTGAAGTTCAAACAAAGATTTACAGTTTTAAAGACACAAACCATTTTCAGCATCATGCTCTTGCACAAGAGAGTTGAACTGGAAGGTAACCTCATCCAAAGAATAGATACAGAATTACACCTAAAAGGATATCTACCCCTATCATGTAACCAGTTGATTGACGCAAATGAGTTTAAGTTGCATGCAAATGTGGTAACTGGATAACATAAAGTTATATAAGTGTATCACCCAAGTGGTAAAAGACAGAGTCTCTCACATTCTCATGAAAAGATCAATGTTTAATGAAAGTCCCTAAAACTACACATTCTTCATACCAACATTGACAAAACTCAGATATGAAAGATTTAGTCTTATATTGTTTTTAGTCTTTACAATGATAATGTTTCATAAACATATTTTAAGAAAATATATGACAAATTGGAAAAAATATATATATTACAGGTTGTGTCAAACATATTTTTACAAACTTTAGGAGCAGGTTCCTCACAGCAAAACAAGGACAAAAGTCCAGATAAACATGTGCATAAATCCTTCATTTTTGAGTTATTAAGTTTATAGATAGTTTAGGGTAGCTGGTGCTGTATTGCCATATAGACTAGGTTACATTTATCATTTGTGTTCATTTGTGGCTAGTCTGTCTTCAGTGTTTAACGTGTGTAGTAGTGAGTTAACTGGGAAGTGTTTCATTTAACATTGGCAGGATATTCATATCATGAGCAGGCCAATATGATTTTTACATACAACCACACAAGACTGAGTTTCCAAACTAAAGGAAGACTTAAATCCACTCATATGCCTGATCATGAAGAACACATTCTGCAGGCTGTCGGAGATGATCCAGGTAGCAGCACACGTCAAGTGGCCCTAGCATGTCATACATCTCATAGTACTGCATGGAGGCTACTTCAAGAGCAGCGCCTGCATCTGTATCATTTGCAATGTGCACAGGGTCTTTTGCCCTCTGATCACTCACCACAGGAGAACATTTGACAATGGTTTATTGCACAACTACTGATCTGTTATTTGTTTCTTCAGTATTGTTTATGGGGTAGGCAAAATTTGGAAGATATAGGATAAAAAATTTAAACAACCAACATTAGTGGATGGATTGGAACCACCAATACAGACTAGACTGTACCATCAGTTTATGATCACATGTGGGCTAGAATTTTACATGACTGTCTGGTAGGTCCATATATTCTCCCAGCACATCTTACAGGAGCTGTCTACAGAGACTCTATTTCGAACACACTTCCAGACCTGCTAGAGGATGTACCCTTGCTAATATGAAGACACATGTGATTCATGCATGATGGGACTCCAGCACATTTTAATCACAGTGTTCATGATGCACTTGCTGAAATCTACCATGAAAGATGGATAGGTGTTCCAGGGCCTACAGGTTCCCATGAACTCAATCTTTTGGATTTTTATCTGAGGGGCCACCTTAAAAAATTTGTTTATGCAGCAGATATTACTAATACAGAGATACTTTATCAACATGTCATGGGAGCCTGTGAAAATATTTGACACCATGTGGGAGTATTTGGAAGCGCCTGCTAGTCAATGATCCAACAGGTATATGCAAGCAGAGGACATTTTGAACATTTGTTATGAGTTGCTGTGTTGAAAAACAACAATGACCTTTTGGACATATATTTATATGGACATTTTACCTTGTTTCAGGAACCCAACCCAAGAGTATTTTTGAGATACACTGTATATTGTACTGCCTGACAAAGTGTGAATTTTGTTTTGTTTTGTCCTTTAGGACTTCATTGGACTGAAGTGATGTTTATAATAACATGAAATTTTTTTTATGTCCCATAACTTACAAAATTTCACCCTTCTTGGCAGATTTGATATTATCAAGATGTGGGATATGTAATAACAAAAATTTTATGATAAAAAACACAAACAAAAAGAAACTAAATTAAATTGGCTGGTCTATATATCCAAAATATATATGTTTAAAAAAAACAAATTCACATCAACATAAACATCACATTAATCTGATAAACTGTAAAAGGATGAAACATGTTTGACAAAAGAATTTTTCTACTTTGTCATAGATTTTCTTAAAATTCTTCTTCATATATAAAAATGTATATATTGTTTTCCCATACATATAATTAAATATAAAATATTGTACATTGAGTGCTAATAAAATAGTGTTCATTGTATAGTAATAGAGACTGGTAAGCAAAACATATATTTATTATGTGTGGGGCACAGTTGAGTGAAAGACAAACAAAACTCCTTGTAACACCAAAGATGAACTGATGGCAAGGATTATGGCAGAATTCACCGGCTTAACCAAGAAAACCATCTAGAAGAGTTTCAGGAAATTTCAAAGTCATCTGGAGGCTGTGGTTGAAGCCAATGGTGATTTAGTTGAATAAATTTTCTCTTTAGTATTTCAAGATATTTTTGTGCAAGTTTTGTAAATATATCTGTTAAAATGAGATATCAGTGTTATTTTCCTTTTTGCTTAATTTAGATGAGAATTTATCCATCACACTCTGTATATGAATAACACTGTGTTTTACATATATGGATATAAACTTGTTTTATTGGTTGATCCACTGGGTAGTTAAGTAATCAAAATAAAAGTGATTTTCTTAATAATTATTTATTCATTATCATCATTATTATTATTATTTTTGTTTAATCATAGGATAACATGCACTCTCTTACCCATATTAATTTCCTAATGTCACCTAAATTATAATATGGTTAGAAAGGAAAACCCTACCAACAAAGAATCTACTAAAGGTAAAAAAATATGAAATGTGTTGTGATGTGGGGTCTGGCAAGACACAACACTTATCTCAACAGTGACAGTCGTGATTGTAGTATACAATACACAGCTAGACAAGTCACTTCAATAGTATTATATTCTTTCATTTTTAGACAATTATCCAGGACTACTTATCATGAATGAATAGATCCATTCATGATAGTAAGGAAGGTAACTGGCACTTATTACAACAAAAAAACAAAGGCAAATGAAAATGAGAAACCAAGAACAATGATAAATGAAGAGAAAGAAAATACACACCCACAAAAAAAGCTCCAACCTACACAAAAAGCAAAAGTGCTCAATGCCTAAGACAGAGCAGTAACACTAACAAAAGAAACAGCGCCAAGAGACTTAGATCCAAATGCAGTAATCAGACAGTAAAAATCAGTTATGATTTGGATCTGAGTATCTGACTGAAGTTTAGTTTGTGTATATATATATATATATATATATATATATATATATATATATATATATATAGCTGGCCACTCATATTCGAGAATACCTGTCTACTAGGGCGGTGAACCAATCCCTATTGTAGAAGCCCGCTTCAGGCGCATTTTCTGTTTGTTCAACAACCACTCAAACCAGCCCGCACAAACCCTCAGTTATGATGACTCGTGACTTTGTGCTAACACAGCCATCAATGGCCCCTAAGGGTTCTGTCTACCCAATTTTACTCATAAGGCTTTAGTGAACCTGTACTTTGGTTTTCAGTCATTTTCCAGAGGTGTTGCAGACTGGGATGACTGACAACTTCAGACCGATAACATCAGGAAGTCTCCTTCCTGACAAATCAACCAGGGTAAGATTCAAACTTGGGTCTCATGGACAGAAAGTGAACATTCTAACCACTTGGCCATGCACCCATATATATATATATATATATATATATATATATATATATATATATGATAGAATATAGTTTTAAGATATGCTATATTTATGGTTTGAAGTGCTCAATATCAGGGATAGTGTGTATGTAAATATAAAAGTGTACATTGAAATTAACACCCAGAGGTAACAGTCTGTTTTATACTTGAATGCAGTCATCAACACATGTCTCTCTCTCTTTTTATATATATATATATATATATATATATATATATATTAAGAAATGGACAAGGTCCGACAATTTATTTATTAAAGACATTTTTTTGTTTTTAAAATTTATAGATACAAATTTTAAGAAAAATCCTGTTTAAGAATAAACATTTTCTAAATAAATTTCTCGGACATTCATGCCGGTAAATTTTATTTAATAAATGTTTATCATAAACAGATTTTCTATGAATACTTGTATCTATAAATAACAACGTTAAACATAAAATGTCTTTAATAAATATATATATATATATATATTACTTAACAAAAATAAACAAATAGTGGTAATATATATAATATAGATATTAAAATAACGCAAATTACTTATTTAATGGTATAAAAGAAATATGGTAAAATATAAGATGCATCCATATTTCAGAAAGGCTTATTCGAGAAAAAAGAGTTTTTAGTGTATTTGATGAATTATAAGCAAGCTATCAGTACATTACAAAAGCGATTTAACTAACAATAGTAGAAAACATTACTGTACATGAAAAGCAATCTAAAAATATGGCTGGATATAAAGCAAGAAATTACAATACAAAGATCCCCATCCTTTCCCCAGTCATTCTTCTTTGGTCATATCATAAAGCAATCATATTTATCTGCAGCCTTAATGCAGTGGCTCTAAAAATACTTTTATCTTGGCCATATTTTCAGAATGAAAATTTGCTCCTGCATCACCACTTCATGTGATAAAAAGTACATTTAAAAATAAAAAAAAAACAGAGCGGATTCAAGATAATCATGGATTCGAAATCAGAACATTATCATTGATAACTCTCTCCTCCAATTTGCTGTCACTAGTTAGTATATTCTTAATATTTGATATAATATAAAATTATCACACTGATAAAATTGGTCAATAATTATAACTATTTATACTGGGACTCATGCATGCAATTACAAGTAATCCATAATAATATTTTAAATTTTGAAATCATATTTATTTTTGGCATATGAATATTTTGAAACTCTTTCTAAATCTGTGATTGTCTTTTAATCATTTCACTCCACCTGCACCACACTGTTTGGTAACCACTGGCCTTAATGTTATGCTTTCCAGGTTGGTGTTTGACCATTACTAATATTTTATTTTGGTTATATCTCTTACATTTGTATTTTCTTGTTGGTTATTAATAAAATTGTGTTGTGACATATTTGGATATGATGAATCAGCCAGTACTAAAAATATTTGTAAGGATAATTTCTTTTTATAGTTCTGGTAATAATAGTAATTTATAATGGCTACACAGAACCAAAGACTATTCATTTGGAATTATCATGTTAAACATAAAGAATGGTGTAGACCCAATATGTAGAATATGTGAACAACATGCTGAGATTATTGACCACTTTGTGTCAGGTTGTCCAGTCTTGACACTGAATAAATACAAAAATTGACATGATAAGATGGGACAGAATATCTATTTCAAACTTTCCATATTACACAAACTACCTATTGGGGTAAACACTGGCTGGTTACATTCAATGCTGCAAAGACCAAACTAGTTACATACCATCATCACTGACCAGACCCTAAATTACATCAATCAGAATAGACAGATATCCCTTCAGGGAGGTACCATGTCTTAAAAGAATATTGGGTCTCAAACTCGCACATGACCTCAAGTGGAACTCATACATATGACCCATCGCTAAGGGTACAAGTAAAATTGCCAGCTCGTTGTACCACTACAGTAAGTACCTAACACCTATTCTCTACCTTCTGAAATCTAGAGTGGTATATGGAACTGGCCATTTTTTCAGCATCTTTAGTGATGGAGCATATATATATATATATATATGAGTTCCACTTGAGGTCCAGGTTGAATTTAAGTCCCAGTACACACACAAGGCATGGCGTCCTTTCTGAAGGAACATTGTGATCAGTGAAAGTTTTAGATCTGGTGTACTATTCAAGAGAGTATTAACAATAAAAAGATATAAACACTGTACATGTTAAGTATCACCTGACATCAGGATTTATGCAACCATAATGTGTTTATTTACTGCATGTCTTCAGTTATAATCCAGTAAAGAATTCTACTAAACAGAAAGCAAAAGAAAATATTAAGTGGAACTCATACATACAACCCATTGCTAAGGATGCAGGTACAATTGTCAGCTCCAGTAAGTAACTGACTTTTCCTGCTATACTCTACCTTCATAAGAGCCAGATTAGGCCAAAAATGAAGTACTGTTTGGTGAGAGCTGCCCAGACCTTACTGTCTAGCCTTCATAGAGTCCAAAAACGTCACCGAGATATTGTGGGTGACAAATTATTCTCCACCCTCCAACCACTCTCTTACAGTTGGGATGTGGCAAGCATCTCACTGCTCTGTTGCTGCTTCCACCAAAAGTACTTTTATTGTCCTCCCTCCTTAATAGTATATTTTTCTCATATTCTCTGACACTCAGTAACCCCTTGAATCTTAGCTTTTCTTGGGGTTAAATGATTTTAAAAAAAAGGTAATAAGTGTCGTTTGCAACAGAATGTGATTATTTACTACCTTGCTTTACTCCATGTCTTCAATTATAATCCAGTAAAGAATTCTACTAAAACGAAAACAAAAGAAAATATTAATAAAATAATATCATTTGAATAATGATATAATAATTATATAATATTATAGGATTGAGCACTAGGAACCAAATTAATCAAAAAGCCTTGACATTGTTTATAATACAGATGATTTTTTTTCAGCCATTTTTTGTTTTTTTTTCGTTTTTTGAGAAAAATCTGCTTTACATGATAAAACAGACATGTGGCAAACAGTGATAGATATATATGTATAAAGAAAACTTACATATATTTGAGATTATATATAAATACATCTATTAGATATTTTTTTTAATAATCGAGTTCTGTTGTGTCGGAAACCTACCACCCCTCTTGAAGATGAACTTGGCTGCGTCTGTGAACAAAGACTTTAAATAATGGGAGACAGATAGACCGAGAAGTTCTTAGCTGAGCTAGTGATTGACTACCCAGGCGATTTCTGTACCTTTTTACCAACCTATTAAAACCCATTTTATTGTTACGTGTTATTTGGCGTTTGTCTCTACTAACCCCAAATCGCCATCATAACAAGTTCACTCCAAGCAAGAGAGTAAAGCCACTAAAACACTCTGGGTATTGAAGAATTAGGAAACAGAAACATTACAAAGGAGTGGGAAGAGAAAAGAGTAATCAGGAGGACAGTAGATAGTGATTGATATTGCATTTAATTTTTTGAAGATTAAAGTTGTCTGGAGAGCATGGGAAGAGAGTTCCATAAGTGAGAAGCACAAGAAAAGAAACTGTTAGCATAGAATTTATGGTTACATCTAGTTATTTGGTGAGACTTTGTTAAGTTAAGAAGGAAATCCCCATCAATACTGGAAAGAGCAATAACAGTTACTGGCCTTGAGAAACCTATTTTCTTGAAAAACTGTTTTAAGACAAAGATTTTATAAGGTTTCAACCAAAATCAGTCAATGAAGGCCAAACATTTCCTTACAAAAGAATGGTTAATATTACCATTATTATTATTATTTAAATTTTTTTCACAGTAAAATTAGTATTAACTAGCTAATCTTGTAAACTGTTTCAATATATACTTATATGAGCAATATATTGTGGGAGCTTCAGTTTATATATACCTTACAGGCAATAGATCGTGACTGACATTGCATTTAAATTTTTGAAGATTAAAGTTGGCTGAAAACATCTGAACAATTACCATGAAAGTATTAACAGAAAAGGCACAGGGAGGCAATCTTATGATATACGTATATTAAAGTAAACAAAAATATCCAAGAATCAAAACAAAATTATTCATGTTACTGCTCACAATTTAAACAATATTAAATAATATTAAGAAATTAAATGAAACAAACCAATTTTCCACGATTCTATTTTTAGATGTATTAATGTAGGTAAGAAATTACTAAGAAATGTAGGTAACAAATTTACCCAGTTTAAGTCAAAGCAATTTGACACACTCTCCATAGCTTAAGTAGACAGCCAGACATTTTACTTAGCTATTTACTTACCTATATATTTGTCTACTGTGTTTAAGATCAATTGATTCTGTAAGTGGTAGAATTATCCAGACATGTCCCAAAATGAATGTTACAAGACAAAAGTCAAATAAAATTATATTCTGCATATTCACTCTGGGACACACTTAATATAAACATGAAAGAAAGAATAGTGTGAGTGTGTGGGTTATCAAACAAGTATTTAATAATACTTGAGATTGTGGGGGCTAATTCAGTGGTTAGAACACATATCTGGTGGATAAGTTTATTGTTTCATAGAATGCATGGTTGTTAGCAAAAGGTACAGCCCAACATGCAAATTACAAATTGGAGATGCCAAAATCAAACAAGTAAAACAATTTAAATATCTTGGAAGTGTTTTAATGGAGGATGGAATATGCAATACTGAAATCTAAAGGCACATTGGTATAGTGAAAAATGCCTTCCAAAAGCTAAGCAAAATATTAAGAAATAGAAAAATTTAATTGGAAACAAAGAAAAATGTACTGAACTGTTATGTAATATCAGCCTTCCTATATGGCAGTGAATATTGAAGAATCTCCTCAGAGATGAAGAAGAGACTGGAAGCAACTGAAAAGTGGTTCTTCAGAAGGATTCTGAGAATACCATGGACTGAAAATATGAGCAATGAAGTTTTAGAGAAATTGGAAATTGGGCTTGGAAAATCTGATACTCACAGGAAAGATTAAAGAAAAGAAAAATAAAGGAAGGCAATGGATGGTGGAACAAGGTTTAGGAGAGACAACAAAAACACAAAATTTACTGAGTACTACAAAGACAGAAAATTGTGGAGAGCCATGATCACCAACATCCTGAAGAGATATGGTATATAGAAGAGAAGAAGTAGGAAGGAGGTAGTAAAGGAAAGTAAGAATAAAAGACTAACTATTGTCAAAAGATAATGAATGGTAGCTTTAATGGAATCAGCTAGTAATGATGAGACATCAAAATCAAGCAAGTATAGAAATTTAACTAACAGATAATGGAAAATATTACAGGAAAATTCAAAGTGGCATGGAAATAGTAAAAATTGCCTTTCAAAAGCTAGGCAAAGTATTAAGAAACAGGAAACTGTTGTTAGTAACAAAGAAAAGCATGTTGAATTGCTGTATAGTATCAATCCTCTTATATGAAAATGAATGTTTGACAAATTCCTCTGAAATGAAGAGGAGACTTGAGAAACAAGAAAAGATATGGTTTACAGAAAGAGCCTGAGAATAACCTGGATGGAGCATGTGAGCAAT
The DNA here is from genome assembly GCA_903632075.3 of Acanthosepion pharaonis. Classification (NCBI taxonomy): domain Eukaryota; kingdom Metazoa; phylum Mollusca; class Cephalopoda; order Sepiida; family Sepiidae; genus Acanthosepion; species Acanthosepion pharaonis. The sequence goes on along the minus strand of CAHIKZ030000446.1, from coordinate 3,281,262 downwards.
GAAGAAGTTTCAAGAAAAATGGACAACAAAAGATCTTAGAATCAGAAAGAGACAGTTGAAATTCCTGGGATGCATAACGAGGAAAAAAGGCTTAGAGAACTTGATGTTCACCTGATATATTAAAGGGAAGAAGGTTAGATGGAAACAGTGAATAAAATACCTAACAAGATTGTGTAAATGGATGGCAAGCTATGAACTAGGATGGATAGTAAGAAGACAGACATTGCTTAGAGCTTCAAAGGTAGAAAGTTGTGGAGAGCCATGACTGTTCACAATCTATAGGGACTTGGTACATAAAAGATGAAGGAGAGAGAAGCTGAAGGTTAAATGCAAAAAGAAATGAATCTAACACTAACATTCCAGTGGGGGAAAATGGCTGGTTACATTCAGTGCCTCTAAATCCAAACTAGTTACATTCTATCACCGCCGATCAGACTGTGAACTACTGCCAGTTACATTAAACGGATTTCACCTTGAGAGAATATTGGGCCTTAAACTCAGCTCTAACCTCAGGTGGAACTCTTATACATGTTCTATTGCTAAAGATGCAGGTAAAATGATTGATTCCCTGTACCACTCCAGTATGCACCTGACTCCTCATGCTATCCTCTATCTTTATAAGAGCCAAATCAGGCCTAAAATGTAGTACTGTTGCCATATTTGGATGGGAGCTGCCCAGACCTCACTTTCAAGTCTTGATAAGAGTTCAAAAGCATCTCCAAGTCTTTGTTGGAGAAGAATTATTTTCCACCCTCCAACCTCTCTCTCTCTCACAGGCAGGATATGGCAAGCCTCTCAATGCTCTACTGCTATTGCCATGGAAAGTGCTCAGATGAACTACATTCCTTGTTTCTATTAGGTTTAAACTTCAGGGCTAGGACCCACCATGCCACTTACATAGTAGCAAACCACCCACATTTCCCCCATATTCTATTGGCGAGACATAATTTCCACTCAAACAGTTTCTTCCTGCAACATACTGCTCTATGGAACAGACTCCCAAGAAGATTTTTCCCTAGTCACTACAATCTTAACCTGTTCAAGTCTAGAGTTAATCCATATCTTCCCCATATATCCACATAAACTATGCTCCTTAATGTAATCCAGTATCTCAAATGGCCCCTGCACCTTTTACTGGGTGAACCTTACTGCAAAAAAAAGAAAGAAGTCTTTGAAATGAAAAAAAAAATAAAAGAGATCATTGCTTTGGGTTGCAAAGTATGGTAAAAAGTAAAGTATTGTAGATTGAGTGTCAAGAAGCAAAATAATTTTCTGATTTCTACAATAATGAAAAATTGGTCTTTAGTAACAAAAGAATAGAAAAGATTCTCAAAATTCCACTTATGTAAGCACTACACCTCTGCACCTTTTCTATTAATATTTTCATGGTAATTATTCTGATGAGATTTCCTCTTTGGTATTTAAACTCAGGACCAGTGTGTACTACCCCCAAACTCCCTAACTGGTGGTGGGGATGTGTGCAGGGGGTCCCAGGCTGTGCTTTGTGATGCTTGCTAACTGATCAACATTTCCTTTTTTCTATTTAAATTTATATACTGTTGCGAAGTAAATAAGACACCACCAGTAACATAAATGAACTAGGCAAGATGCCTTAAATAAAGAACTCAAAGTGAATCATGAAAAATCCATTGGAGTCAGTCAAGGAGAAATTCCAATGACGTCATGGCAAGTAGCTGAAGCAAGACATAATATTATAACCACTAGGAGTGAGTTATAACAAATGCATTACAAATTAAACTTAGCACAACTGACTATTAAAAGATTTTGACATCATCCTGAGATCTTTTTTCCATCCAAATCCATGAATTTGTTTTGCTCATGCTAAATCAGGAAAAAACATTCTATAAAATTCACTATTTTAATGTTGAATGGGTTACAGATTTTTTTAACAAGAAAAATCTCAAGTTGAAGTCAAATATTGCTGTAAAACATTGTTGATTTAAGATGAAATTGTCTATTATGACATGTCTCTAATTTGTATTTAGATACATTGTATTTATTTTCAATTTTTCTTGTTGAATTATTCACCTATATTGCATATGATCCATTATTGTATATAGATTACAATAAAATTTATATTTTATATAAATACTACCTTATAAAAGTTGAGATGTAGGAGAGTGAAGGTCCCCCATATCATAGATACGGGGACGGTGTACAAGACCCTTGCACCAGCTCTGCATAGACTCTATGAATTTAAGTGTATTACTAGATTGGCAGCTAAGTATATCATTTTATTGCTGGAATTGTTCTATGCTAACGGTTTCTTCTTTGACATTACTTGTCTGTGGAAAGCTCTTCCAACTCGAAGTTTGGTGAGGGCCTCAGAGTCAACATGGATACCTGCATCAACGGTCAAGTGGGTGTCTGCTAGAAGACACTGTGTCTGGCAGCAGACTTTGCACCATTTTACACAAGCAAAAGAACCCAGTAATGGCTGTCAGACAATTTCTGTGGCCACAACACTCCTTACATCTGGACACCTAAGTCTCTAGACTTGCAACCGCCTTGATTATTATGCATAGGGCACAGTTGAATGAGAGACCAACAAAACTCTTTGTAGCACCAAAGATAAACTAAGGCATGTATTATGGCAGCATTCACCAACTTAAGGAGAATGGCCAGAAGAGTTGGAGAAGATTCTGAAGTCATCTGGAGGCTGTGTTGAAGCCAGCGGTGAATTTCTTGAATAAATTTACTCTTTCATATTTCAACATATTTGTTAAAATGAGATGTCAGTATTATTTTCATTTTTTGCATAATTTAGACGACAATTCATCCATCGCACCCTGTACACAAATATTGGTTAAATAGCAGGCCAGCCTATGTTCTATAGCCTTGGATGTCACACCAGTTTAAAAGAAGGTTAATTCTGATTCAAAATTGTGGAGAAGGCAACAGGAAACCACTTCAAAATCTTTCCCGAGAATTCATGGCAATTTGTAGATAGTGAAAAAAAAAAGGAACCAGTGGAGAGCCATGATTTCTTATGCCCTGTAGAAGAAACATGATATTTTTATAAATCTTAAATTATTCTATTTATTCCAAAAATATCAGGACTAAAATCTATTAAAAACATCACTTTCTCTCCTTTCGGCATTCATTTATTATACATTTCTCTATATACATTACTTGTCAGTTTTCACCTTTTCACAACATTACAGAACCTAAAAGACTTGATAAATATTCTCATGACTATAATCAGAGCATTAGCAATTCTAGAGTGCCAAAGATGTTACTGATCTTGAGGGAATAAGGTAACACTAATTTTTGCCCTCAGGGTCAAGTTTCTTAATCAAAGCCTTTCGTTCATTCAACCTCTAACATTTTCTTGCAATTTATAAATATTTTGTCTTTTCATCCTCTTTTCTATTCCTTATTATTTAAACTTGTTTTTCTTTGTAAACTAATAATGTCATTCTGCCTTACATAGGTTCAAATAAGTATTTAACAAAAAGTAACACTCTAAGTAAGAGTATACACAATGTAAGTACAGTGTAACCCGGATATAAGAGACCCGGATATAAGAGAAACCCGGATATAAGAGACCCCAAATTAGAGATTATAAAGACAAGAAACCCGGATAATAAACAATTTAGAGAGAATTTCCTTTGGTCCCAAATTAATACAGTGTAACTTATAGAGACCCGGATATAAGAGAAACCCGGATATAAATTACTTTAAGACAAGAGGAATGCCTCTAGCATAATGCCAAACAATTTAGTGTCAGAATATTACCTTTACAGATACAGGTCATTAGTATTAATACAGTGTAACCCGGATATAAGAGACCCGGATATAAGAGAAACCCGGATATAAGAGAGATTTTCTTTGGTCCCAAATTAGAGCTTTAGTTATAAAGACAAGAGGGAATGCCTCTAGCATAATGCCAAACAATTTAGTGTCAGAATATTACCTTTTACAGATACAGGTCATTAGTATTAATACAGTGTAACCCGGATATAAGAGACCCGGATATAAGAGAAACCCGGATATAAGAGAGATTTTATCTGGTCCCAAATTGTTCCCATACTTACCTAAACAAAATAGACCAAACCCGGATATAAGAGAAACCCGGATATAAGAGACTTCTTCTCCGGTCCCGACAACTCTCTTATATCCGGGTGACACTGTAGCATAATAGTCATTGGTTTGGAAAGAGGAACTGTCGAGCTAAGTTCAATTCCAGCTAATACTGCTGTGTTAATGTTTGCACAAATACACTTTCATAGACATGAATCAACCTTGTATCTCCCTAGCTGTAGATTAAATAGCAAAGTAGACTTGTCTCCTGCTTGGAATGGCAGCCAGTCTAAGAAAAAGAAAGCCGTGGAGAAGGTAGCTACAAACATTTAATAATCTTTTCCAAGATGTCATAGCAATTCACAGATAATAAAGAAAAAGACTCTTTGGAGATCAGTAAATTATATGGACATGACATTTTTTTAAAAAATATTATACACAATTCTAAATCCTCAATGATAGTTTTTATCTCCAAAAGCTGGAAAGTAAAAACACATTATGAAATCACTTGCTCTTTTTTGGGGTTAAATACTAGTCTCTCACTTTCTCTAAGACTGGCAACAAAAGAGGAGGAAAATTCTGAATTCGGATCTTTGGAGAAAAAAGCATTGAGAAACCAATCCAATATCTTTCTGAAAGGTCATGGTATGTTACAAATAATGAAGTAATGAATGTATCTAGATGTTATATTTAGTCCCTTTTTTATTGATTTTATTTTCATTGTTATCATTTTTAATTATCCCACATTGTATTAATAGTAATTTTGCAAGGAAAGGGACTATATGGCATAATACTGGAGATAAATGTACTACACTACGTATACATTGCCACCTTAATTAATATTATTGTTTTCATATGACACTTACACATAAAGCTTATATGAAAAAAAACAAAAAATCTGATATTGTAGAAATTTGAAGGGTTTTAAGATCATTCTAAAATATATACACATATAAAAATAACATCTATCCTTATTTATATGTTATACTTATACCAGAATATACCACAATATTGATGTTGGGGCAGAATGCACAGATACTACTCTGATGCTAGGGTAGAATGCACAGATATGACACTCTGATGCTAGGGTAAAATGCACAGATAATGCCCTCTGATGCTATGGCAGAATACACAGATACTACACTCTGATGCTAGACTGATATAAGAGTCAGTTGATTGGTGGTACAGTGCATTGGTTGTCAAGGTGACGAGGGATTTTTGTAGCTGGTATGTCTGTTTTATGAAATGGTGATAGCATGAGTGTGTTTCATGCTTGCAAAATCGGACTTGCTTGCATGTGGAGTCACTGTTTGCAGTATTCGAGTCACTTGTTTGCAGCGTTAGATTTGCTGAAGTGACGGTATTGGCATAAGGAAGGCCTGTAACTGGGTGGTGTTGAAATTGAGATGTTATCAATCACAATGGTTGGTGTCTGGAGCCTGGTGTTGTTGAAGCTGAAAAGTCGGCCGCTGTAGTGATTTGGGTTTGCTGAGGTGATGGCGTTGACAACAAAGAAAGCTTGTAAGTGGATGCTGTCAAGGCTGGACTCAGTTATTTCAGTGCATGAAGAGTCAGGTAATTAGTCAAGTGTGGGAGTGGTAACGCTCGAGTTGAGAGGAGCCATGATGGCGACTACTGCAGCAACACTTTTCGTGTTTGTCGGTGGCCTGATGGCTGCAACTGCTTGGTGGTCGTTATATGAGACATGCTTTTAGGCAGTTCCCAGGGACATCTCCTTTTTGACAGGAATGTTTGTGATTGATCAGTGTCATTTTCATTGCGGGGGCTTGCTTTGTGGATCAGATATGATGCTCAGAGACTATGTGCAGAAAACAGTTTTTTATTTTCTTCTCTGCCTTCATGGCATTCACATCTGGGTGGCATGCAGAATGAATCAAAAAGAGATGTAACTGCAAAGGGTTATAACAGCTATCTATTGCAGTATTGTCATATCTACTTATTTATTTATTTGTATTTCTATCTATCTATGTCAGCATTTTCATATTTCAACCTTTTCACAACTATCAAGCCTATACAGTTCATATCTATTTGTTTGTCTGTTTGTCTATCTATCCACTTATTTGTCTATCTTAGCTTTTTCAAATCTATCTAACTTTATTTATCTGTCTGTCTATTTATATATCTAGCTATGTCTTTTCACATCTATCTAGCTTAGAATGTTCCTATCTATCTATCTATCTATCTATCTATCTATCTATCTATCTATCTATCTATCTATCTATCAAATTCACTGTGTTCACAGCTCATTTTCAAATGAACATTATGTTGAATGGTAAAATCCAGTAATCATAATGTCTTTCAGCTTTATTCCAAGTGAACCTAATGGTTGCAATTTCTCATTTTGTAGAGACAATGTCTCCTTGGTTTGACGTCTCTCCATCCCCCAAACAAACATGAGATATAATCCAGAACAATCCCCATCTTTTACCTCATCTAGACCCAAATTTGAAGCTGGTTCCATAATTCCATTTTCCATCATGCTAACCATTGGATCACCCACATTTTCTATACTCTTTCAATAGAATATATAAAATACATTTTCCCTATAACTCGGAAATTATTACTGCCATTCCACCATTCAGTTTAACTGTGATGTGTCTAATTTATTGATAAAAAGTCTCTAGCCTACTTCCAGTTGCCATTTTTTTTATTCTTATTTTATATTTGTGGTTTTCAGTTTGGCTTTCTCAGCATATAAATTAATAATATAAATCTCCACCTACTTCATTGCCCATCTGTTGACATAACATATTCAGAGGGTAAAGACAAACAGGTGTTTCAAACAGGAAAACATTTGTTACCTGTTAATAATTTTTTTTTTGTTTATTGTAAGAGATTTGACTGCAGAAAGACTGGGAAGTTTGTGGTAAACAGAATCACAACAAAAAGAAACGAATAATACAACTGACAGAAACAGAAAATAATCAGAAAAAAGTGTTATGCTAAACTAAGGCAGATATAAATAAAGAAAAGGTATGCAATGAACATACATGGACACCATGTCGGAGGTTTCATATTACATAGCCATCAGTACTGTTTTCCTGTCTCTTAATACTTTGTTTAGTTTTTGGAAGGCATCTTTCACTATTAAAATGCACCTCAGATTTCTGTGTCACATTTTGAATACCAAATAGTTAAATTTTTATCTTTTTTTTTAATTGTTTCACCCCAAGCAAAGTAATAATGCTAGAATTCAGGGATCAAAAGAGAAATATTTCATGGGGAGGATTGAGGAAGGGTCAATAAAGGAACAGGGTTGAGGAAGACAGAGAATGGTGACTGACATTGCATTTAAATTTTTGAAGATTGTAGTTATCAGAGAAGCAAGAAATCAGAAGGAAGTTCCACAGGTGAGAAGTATGAGAAAATAAACTGTTAGAGTAGAAGAGACTGTTACATATAGCTAGTTCAACAGTAAAATGGTGAGACCAATCTACTACAATGTTTAAATTCATATAGTTAAGATACCAGAGAAAAAAAGCTCATCAGTTGCTATAAAAATATTTGTTGAAAAGTTAGAGGAGACATCATATCATAAACTGAAGTCAAGATGCCTGGTCAGAATCTATTACATTATACACACTTCTTTGAATTTTGTCAAGAATCTCAAGATATACAGCAGGAGCACCAGACCAGGTATGACAATGGTATTCAATGCACAGATGAATGGTAGATTTACAGATGAGCAAGATGGATTCTAATCAGAAAAATCTTCTTTCATAACACAGTGAATTAAATTTCCTTGCAGTAAACGTAGCAATTAATTTGATATTGTTGCTCCACTTCATGTCAGTGAGAAATGTGAAACAAAGAACGCATAGAGTGTTGCTTTTCTGGAGTCTGGCATCAGCCATGCTGATGGCAAGAAGAAAACAGTTTTGTCTTGGAGACATTGCAATTTACAAGCTATTTCTTGCCCCAGTTAACCACTGATCAGAGGTCCTTTTCTAGAGCAGTTGCCAGGTTTACTGTGTCAGATCTAATTCTGATGTCTCCAATTTGTAGCTTGCATCTTTGGATATCATTCTTGCTAACAACCATTCATTCACTGTTCTTGCAATTAGTCCTTTCTTCTTGCTTTCCTTTATTAACTAGTCTATGAGTTCCTGCAGTTTCCTTAATGTGTCTGCCATCAATACAGTATCATCTGCATATCTTATACTGTTAAGATATTATTTAGCAATAATAGATAGAACTTTATGTTCTCTTAGAATAAATTGACCATCATGAGATCTGGAACCCAGGTCTAATGGTTAGAATGTTAATGTTTTAAACACTCAGCCACGTACCCACTAACAGATATGGTAACATTGTATGAAGGACTCCAACAAGCTTGAAACTGAAATCATAAATCCTGAACTCGATACGTTGTTGTGCATTAAATCCCTGTTTAATTTAGACTGAAATCCATTATTTTCTGATGTTCCTTGATGAAATCACAGAAAATTTCCATTTTCATTTCAGAGAAAAAACAGTCTGTTATTGTCCCAACATATTTACGTATATTTGGGGAGGTTTTTAACTGAGAATCTAACAAATCCTAAATGGCAAATGTCCTTCTGGCAAATTGCCGTGGTGCTAACCTCATTCATTCTAAATTTGTTAGTGTTACATTAAACAGTTGGCATTAGAATAAAAAAGAAATAACCAAATGTACAGATCAGCCAAAATAAATGTGTGCATGTGTGTGTTCATGCACGCATGTACATATGTGTGAAAGAAACTAATATATGCATTTCTGCCTGATTTTCTGGGATAAGAAGTTATCATTATTATCATGGAGGCCCCGTGGATCAATGGATTGCAGTTTGAATTGAAGAATTGGAATGCTGAGTTTGAATTCCTGTTGAGTTCATTACATGCTAATACCCTTGTGAAAGGTAAAAATCCATCTGTTATTCCCAAAATTATAGGCAAATAGCAGGACAGGCTGAGTCCTATAGCCTTGGGTGGCAACCAGTCTAGAAGAAGAACATTTAGGAATTCAAAACTTGAGAGACTTGTATATGGACCATGAGTGTCCCACAGCATATTTCATGGTCTTTTGCTGTCAGTAAAGAGCTTAAAGAGAAGATGGGGGCTACCAAGCTATCTGAAATGATCATGAGGAAAAATACACAAAGTCTATTTCTTCTAACTCAGTCCCTGACAACTGAAACAGTCAAGGGATTGATGAGGCTTTGATTATTTACATTCAGACTAATGTCCACATCTTTGTTGTTATCACCTTTTAATTATTGCCTGTCAGCATGGGTAACCTTCAAGGAATTTCAAATTGAGCCCTTCATTTAATCTTTCTATTCTTTCTATTGTCCATATCTTCTGGAACTGACTGATCTCGATTGATGAGCCTAGCGGAACTACCTATGTCCCTATATCTATATATGAAGGTCAGGTGATTTGATGATTTTCAATGGAGCTTTTCTGATCACATTCATTAGTATATGACATCAGGTCCATACCAATTTCACATTTCTGTCTGAAATTCTATGAGAGCATTTGCAGTTGGACTAGACTAATATCCTCATCTTAATTGTTATTATCTGTAGGTCCCTGTTGATTCAGATAACCATGAGGAAATTTCAAACAGAATCCTTTATTTAATTTAAGAAAAGATAAGCCATGTTGAATGCATCCAAGCATGACAGCATACACTCAGTATATGAGAATTTTTTTTTTACTATCAGGTTCACCCTGTACAAGGCCCAGGGGCCATTTGAGGTAGAGGGTTAAGTTTTGGGGAAGTTAATTGATAGGAGGGGAAGACAACAGTTAACTCTAAACTTGAACAGGTTAAGATTGTAGTGGTCAGGAAACATCCTCTTGGGAGTCTCTTTCACAGGGCAGTGATTTTCAGAAAGAAGCTTTTTGAGTGGAACGAAGAGAATAGACAGAATGTGGGCAGTTTGCTACTATGTAAGTGACATGGTGGCTCCTAGCCATGAAGATTAGACCTGGCAGAACTAGGGAATGGAGTTCATTGGAGCACTTTCCATGGTAGTAGCAATAGAGCAATAAGAAACTCATCAGAGTCCATCTTGGAGAAAAGTTGGAAAGTGGAAAATAATTCTTCTCCAACAAGTACATGTAGACACTTTTGAACTCTGTCAAGACTGGAAAGTAAAGATTTGGTGGTTCCTGTCCAAATATTGCAGCAGTACTCCTGATCTGGCTCTTATAAAGGTAGAGGATAGCATAAGGAGTCAGGTACTTACTGTAGTGGTATAGGGAACCGATCATTTTACCTTCATCATAGATCATATATAACTTGAGGTCAGATGTGAGCTTGAGGTCAAATACAATCTCAAGGCACATTCAAAGGGACATCCATTCATTATGACTGGTGCTAGTTCATGGTCTGATCAGCAGTGATGGAATGTAATTAGTTTGATTTTCAAGGCATAACCAGCCAGTTTTTTCCCCACTGGGAAGTCAGTGTTAGATCAGAAGAGAGGTCAACTGCCAGTCTCTGATCGTCAAGTGTTTTAGAGGTGCCCCTGAAATATTAGGTATAAGGCTCCAAGTTCTAAACACAGTATTTCCCATGGGACACTAATCTTGTGGCTTAAATCATTGGTTCATAAATTTGGGGACATGGCAACTGTGAGTTCATCCCTGAGTAGGTAGTCCAGACTTAGATTTAACGGAAGCTGGTGAAGAATAACTGTTTCAGTATTAAATATGAACAAGATCAGATAACTCTACATATGGGCAGCAGAACAAGAAGAAATCTACATCAGATTAAAATTAGAGTTCAAAATTTCTGGAAGATACCTTGATCAACAGACACCTGAAGAAGCCTGAAGAACATAAAAACTGAAATAAAGAAGACATTAGTCCAATATATCTGCTAGGGCATCCATAATATTAAAAAACCTTCAACATTTTGAATATGTGTTTCAATTTCCTGAAGAGTAAATATGCATGTTATTATAATAAGCAATTTGGTTGTGAAAGGAAAGGAATAATGAGGATTAGGTTTTTAAACAATGTGTATTTGTTTAATATGGAGTTACAGAGTTGTCAGAAAATCATTGAAATGTCAATTTCTTTCAGTGATTGGAAGCCAGGGAATGATAACTGCCATTGAGAGGATCAGCGGTAGAACCCTACATTTCAGCAGGTGGACTTCCGTCACTCAACTGCTTGTGGTCATTATGGAAGACATACTTTGAAAAAGATCTCATAGTCCCCAGATAAATCTCCTTTTTGCTGAGAACATTCACAACTGGCCAGTGTCACTTTCATTGTGGGGCCTTGATTCAGAAACCGGAAATGATGCTTGGAGCCTATTCACAGAAAATGATGTTTTTATTTTGTTCTCTGCCTTCATGGCATTTACATCCAGCAGGAATGCAGAATGAACAAGAAAGAGATCTAAATGCAATAGAGTATAACAATTTAATATAGCAGGATTTCAATAAATGGTCACAGATATACATCGGCAGGTCCTAAAATAAGGTGTGTATCAAATATAGCAAGAACTAGGTTCTAAAAATAAGAGATGTATCTGGAGCACCAATAATTAGGTTCTAAAAATAAGGAATGTATCTTCAGTACCAAGAATTAATTCTAAAAATTAAAATTAAAAGGATTAGGTTAAAAAATGCCAAGGATTAAAATTAGGTTCTAAAAATAATGGTTGTATCAACAACATTAAGAATTAAGTCTAAAATAAGGTAACACTAAGAATTAGGTTCTAAAATAATGGTTGTATCAACAACATTAAGAATTAGAGTCTAAAATAAGGTATGTATCTGCAGTACCAAGAATTAGGTTCTAAAATAATGGTTGTATTAACAACATTAAGAATTAGAGTCTAAAATAAAGTATGTATCTGCAGTACCAAGAATTAGGTTCTAGAATAATGGTTGTATCAACAACATTAAGAATTAGAGTCTAAAATAAGGTATGTATCTGCAGTACCAAGAATTAGGTTCTAAAATAATGGTTGTATCAACAACATTAAGAATTAGAGTCTAAAATAAGGTATGTATCTGCAGTACCAAAAATTAGGTTCTAAAATAAGGGGTGTATCAACAGTACCAAGAATTTTTCTGGCAATTCACAAATGATAAAAGAAAAAGAATCTGTGGGGAGTTATTTCTTGGAGGGAAATACCATATGAAGAGACAAAGAGATAGTGAAGAAAGATTAGAGAGCAAGAAATGCAGTGTGCATATTTGTTATAAAATTAAACCATTTCTTATATGCAAATACATGGTATGCCATTTTTATGAGTAGGAAATGTACTTTTTATACATCATCAAATAAACTATATACGCTCATAAATATCAAATATTCAATGTTTTATGTTCGTTTTCCCTTCACCAAAAGCAAATACAATTATGATAAACTGTAAATATTCCAAGTGTTAATTTAATTCTGAGTAAATTTCTCCAGTTTCTTTTCTTACACCTGTCTGTGTCTGATATATTTGGATACTTAAGGAAGACTGTTTTGCCAACAAACAATACACATTATAAATATATATATAATAGAGCATCTTGAAATTGGTTTCTACCAAATATGAGAATGCCAGAATTAAAATCCAGTTGTGTAAATATACACAGAAAAGTCCTTGAAATCGGTTCCACCAAATGTGAGAAAGGTGGAATTAAAATCATTTGTATATATATATATATATATATATATATATATATATATATATATATATATATATATATATAGTCATTTCACCCAACACAAGGCAAGAATACCACTAGAAAACAAGGCATTACAGGGAGTGAAGGTGTATGAAAAGATGGAAAATGGGGGCTTGAGGAAAGGAAAAAACTGGACCAGAGTTCAAGAAGACAGATGGCAACTGACATTGCATTTAAAGTTTTGAAGATTGTAGTTATCAGGGAAGCAAGAAATTGGAAGGGAGTTCCACAGGTGAAAAGTATGAGAAAAGAAATGGTTAGAGTAGAAGTGGCATTTTCACATAGCTAGTACAACAGCAGTGAGTGAAAAAGAAAAAATTAATGGGGAGTATTGAGGAAAGGTCAATAAAAGAACAGGTTTCAAGAAGACAGAGAATGGTGATTGACATTGCATTTAAATTTTATATGGTTGTAGTTATCAGGGAAGCAAGAAATTTGAAGATACTTCCACAGGTGAGAAGTGCAAGAAAAATATCTGTCAGAGTAGAAATGATGGTTGCATTTCGCTAACATGGTGGGACCTAGTTGCCAATCTAGTATTACGCTTAAATTCATGTAGTTGAGGCACCAGGAAAAAATATTTGTAGAACAAGCCGTGAGAAACCATGTAACAACAGTAAGAAAGTGAGTAGAGACAAGATGCCTGGTCAGGATCAGTTATATTGCAGACCCTTCTCTGTATTTTTTCAAGAATCTTGAGATGCACAGCATATATATATATATATATATATATATATATATATATATAAATGTTATACTTTTCATGAATTATACATAATGTATATCTATTACTATTATTATCTAGGGTGTTATTTATATTTTTAACTGAATGTGTATACTTTTGTATATATTTAGAAAATATAGAGAGTGATGGGAAAGTTTGTTTTAATTACCAAACATGGTCAGCATATTGTGGCCATGTTCATAGTTGATGTTATTGAGTGCTGGCTTTTCCTATTTTTATTATTAGGGTCTCCATTATTTTTTTACATGTGGATGATACTATGATAATTGTTTTTTCTACAAGTATGTTGTATATAGATTTTGGTAGTTTTCCTGTGTGTTTAAATGATTCCTAATTAAACTATAGTCAGTGATATATATATATATATATATATATATATATATATATATATATATATATATATATATATATATATACCGTCATCCACAGACAGACTGTTTCGCTGTTTCACAGCTCATCAGTGTGGCTAGACATCCGGTTGCCTCCAGCTAGGGTCGAAACCCGACTGAACTGGTGTCAGTCGGAGATTCTAACCATTAAGCCATCGGCGCATGGTAGGGAGGAAAGTGGATTTTTAGCGTGTTTATCTTTATAAACACGCCCAGTGACCGGAAGTGACTCAATTCGCATTAGCGAAGAGTCTCGCTATATAGCTATAATAGTCACTGTTTACCAACCCACATCTCCTCCTCAGAGAGCTCAACTGAAATTAATTTTTCAGGAGCCAATATACCGTCATCCACAGAGATATATATATATATATACATTACATTATATTTATATGTATATAGGTATATATACTACACTATATATATATATATATTAAGAAATACAAAAGTTGCTTCCCTTGCATGGGAAAAACTCATGAATTTGAAACTGATATAGAATGATAAGGAGTTCAGTAAAACAAACAGTAAAAATGTTTTGAATTTACAGATATACATCTACACATACACAGATAATTTACTTCCCACCCGCAAAGAAAGTCTCAGATGAGACTAAAAGTAGTTTGGAAAATGAAAATCATTTGAAAGAAAATTTTGCTATTTTTCTTAATCAATTATCTACAGCTACCAAAAAAATTGATTTGTGGACTCGAAAGGATTAAAATTAAAATAAACAAACATAACATGTCTAAATTATTTAACCAAATCTGTTTGAATATATATATATATATATATATATATATATATATAATCGACTCTCCTGTCGCGTTTGATGTATGAGGGTCAGGCCGATAAGTCTCCAAGAAACCGACATCCCGACACCGCACATGGGATTTGATTATAGTGGTGAAGGCCTCGTGCAGGACCAGCCACACTTTTTGAGGGGACGAATACAGAAACCTGGTGCACCGAATGCCACAAGGTTCCCAAATGACCCTCCGCAGGTTTTGAATTCAGAGTTGTCCTTCTCCTAGACCAGTTGCCATCCAAGGCTATAGAACCCAGTCTGTCCTGCTATTTTACCCATAGCTGGAGGGAGATGAAGAGGATTCATACCTTTCCCAAGGGTATTAGCACGTAAGTGAATGTAATGGATCCGACTGGAATTCGAACTCGGCTCTGCGATTCCTCAATCCAAGCCGCTATCCATTACTCCACCGTGCCTCCAAATATATATATATATAGTTATTTGTATTGAGATTGTCACTGGTTGTTATTGATAGGAATTAAGTTCAGCTGTCAACTCTTGAGCAGTTTTCTTTCTATTTCTTTTACTCACAATAATCACATGTTTTCCTCAGTTTTGGTGCTCTAGCTCTTTTTCTGCCAATGTTTATGCCAGTTTCTAACTGCCTTTATAATGAACATTGATTTCCATCTTCAAATTGGAAATTTGTCTTTAAGAGTAGCCTTCATTGAATAAAATTTCAGTTTGTGCCCTCACCTCAATGCTTAGCTGTTTTGATTTAGCTATTTTGCGTAAATTACTTAAAAATTAAAAAATAAATTAAAAAAAACTATGAAAATATTGTTGTAATGACACAATCTTTTTTTTTTAAAACAGTGACAGCTGCATATGTTTTGTTTATAACATTGGTCAGTTCTGAGTTAATATTTAATAATGTTTCTCATACAAAATATTCATATTATAGTAAAACGTATTGCAGACAAAAAAATCCAAATTTAAACTTTTTGGTAGTAAGAGGAGCCTGGAGAAAAACTGAAAAATAAAAGCAAATGCATTATAGTAACTGAAATTTTGATTTTTACTTCAAAAAATACAGAAATATCTCATTTTAAGTTTTTTTTTAAAGAAATGCAGGGTTTTCTCAATTTTTGGTCTGTAGTATATATATATATATATATATATATATATATATATATATATATATATATATATATAAAACAAACAACCACTCCTTGTCTAGATGAGAGGACTTCTCTGTATCCTTGAAACATGAATTATGAATTTTTGCCGTGCCTTTAAAACTCACTAAATTTAAAAATAAGTTACTCAAAAATTCGCTTGAAGATGAAATGGAACTAATGTCTTTAATTTAATTACAAAATTAAATTTGAAGCTTTTAGCTTCCATCTTTTAAACATGGTTAGAACTGTGTAGCGATAAAAAAAAAATTTTAAATCAGATAATTTATAATATATATATATATATATATATATATATATATAATATATAAATAACTAGACTCGTTTAAAAAACCTCAATTTTTGATTTGTTAATCAAATCAATTTCGAGGGGAAAAAAAGGTTTTTAAAAAAGAAAGAGCTACAAAACATGAACTTCTGCCGACAAAAAATCGCACAGATGCAGGTCTGAAGCCCAAAGAAAAAAAAACCCCGATACGAGTAACAACTAACTAACAAAAGAGCTCAATACAATCGTAGAGCAGACCTAGATACCTAGTGAGCCAGACAAACCTACCTAGGTTTCACTGAAATGATTTCAGGGAAACCTTGGTAGGTTTCCCTGACTACTAGGTGTATCTATATATATATATATATATATATATATATATATATATATATATATATATATGTGTGTGTGTATATGATATAACGATATATAATTTTGCATAATTTTATCAACAAACAGTATTTAGAAAAATATATGGGAAGTGCCTTGATTGCTAGTTCAACCATGATAAATTTGCTTCCAGGCTCTTACAGTTTATCACCATTCCTTGTATATTTTATATTGTCACAGTGTGTGATAGTCAGGGACAAAGGTGATGGAGAGAAAAAAACACAGATGAATTTGGCTAGATCAAAAAAATATTCTTTCAATAAATTTTGAAACTACCAGCATCTCTTGTTTCATGCTCAGTTCAACAGAACCCTAATGGATGAAACATGTCACAAAAACAGTTTCCAGTTCGTCATATTTTTACACACACACACACATATATTGGTTTCTGGTTATCTTATCATTTGTTGTGCCACTGGTACTATACCCAGTTCTGCTGAAAAGCAGGTTTAGTGCTTAACAATATTCTATCCAAAAAAAACAATTAATGCTGAGGAACTTCTTGGACTCTTTGGAATGTTACTTCAAAACGTAGAAAACATCACTGAAAGGTTTATTTGGTAGTTATGAATTCTGTGTCTGCTCTTACTGTGTCTGCTCATGAGTTGAGTTATGCACACACACACACACACACATGGAAAAATATGGAAAAACTCAAACTGAAAAGGTTTCATTAAGTTAAAGGGTTTTGAAGACAGTAGACTGAAGCACCGTGATCAGCTTCATCAAGCTCTGAAGCAGAGATGCCATCAAAATCCTCTTTAACAAATTTCATCCGTCAGTGTAGCTTTGTTGCCCACAGCAATGCTGGGCTAGTATCACACTTAAGAAAGCACAAATGAAATGTCTTTTCCTTATCTGATTTTCTCCACAGCCCCTGCTAGCATGCGTAAGTGTAAAACAAAAGGCACCATCCAATGCTGACCCTCATTTATCATTCATTATAGGAGAGCCCAGCATATGGAAAAATGTAAGAATGTTGGAAAAATTAAATAAAAAATGAATCAAATTTTCATTTTCTTTCATATTCAACAAAACATTCTTAAACGAAAGGTTGCTGCCCAAATATAAATTATATATACAAACAAGGATAATTTGATTCATTTTTTATTTAATTTTTCCAATATTTTTACATTTCCTGTTTGGTGGAAGAAAAGAATGCAAAAATTATTCATATTGTCCATTGTCTCAAGCACTTATAATCATATTCATGATTAACAATATATTTGCAATATATTTTTTCATTTTCTATATCTAGCATTATTATATGTGTGTACATTGATAAATATTACACTTGAGTGATATATATATATATATATATATATATATATTCCATTTTATTTTATTCCTTCTTTTTATTTAATTTGCATGCTCTTTGCTTATACCTGACAACATTTGCTTATCTAAATTGCCTTGCAGGATTTTCTCTTATAGATAACTCTCTTTGTGTATTAAAAGAAATTTATCGTTTGAGATTAAATAAAGCAATATGAAAATTTAATTATATTAGGTACTAATACAACAAACTGAAGAACTGTTAAAATTCAGAGAAATACTGCAAGGGATATTTGCTTTCTCAATTATTTCAAAGTGAAACTTAGATAATTATTTCACCAGGTAATTCTCTCTAAATCTCTCTCTCTCTATATATATATATATATATATATATATATATATATATATATATATATATATCCCTATATGTGTGTACTCAGAGATAGATAGATAGATAGATAGATATAGATAGATGGAAAGGAACAGACTGAGATAGAGAAAGACAGATAGGTATGAAGATGATAGAAACAACTTGAGATAGATAAATAGATGGATAGATAACGAGAGATGAGAAAGGAATAGACTAGAAAAAACAGACTAAGATAGAGATAGTTATGAACAGACTGAGATAGATAGAAACTGACTGAGAAAGATAGAGAGACAGAGATAGATAGGTATGAACAGACTGAAAAGATAGATAGATAGATAGATAGATAGATAGATAGATAGATTTTATCCTTTCCTCAGTCCCCTCTATATCCAGTCTTTTCTCTCTCCTTCACTCTCTGTAACTCCCTGTGTACTAGTGGCATTCCTGCCTTGCTTATAGGGAAATGATTAAAACATTCTCCAGCACCAGATTAATGCACTGGTGGTCCTGGCAGACAACCTCCTTCCAGTGGCTGCAGGGTCTGCCTTCTAAGGGAAGAGCTAATATCACCATTACCAAAAACAAGCAGATAATTATTACACTCCACAGAATCCTTTTATTTAATATCTGAGAATGGTATAACTTCTTGGAATAGATTAATGATTTCCAATGCTTTTATCTTGGTTTTAAATTTAGAGAATTTCTTCTCTTAGAAGGGCTGTGTTATATAGGAATAAAATATTGCTGCCAACACTTGAGTTTGAACACAGATTGCCAGTGAGCAAATAGGTGATCCCATTATTGAATTAAGTAGACCATGTGACCATAGTGGAAATGCATATATGTAGGAAGTTGTGTGACATCTAGATTGATCTGTAATTCTAGTCTATACTCTATTACTATTCAGATCACCATTTCTACCCTATCATCTATTATTATATGGACTACTATTCACTGTACTATTTCTCTATTCAGATCATTATACGGATTACTGTTTGAGTGAGAATTATCAAGCAAGTACTATTAGTGCGATTAATATTTGAAGGCATCTGACACGAGTATTGTTTGACGGCATACTATAGTGGTATCTGCAAATGTAAAGGCTCTAATACAACAAGCATTACAAAAGTGACAATGAGTATTCATTGACAATACAAAAGTACCAAATGAGTGTTTGTTGATGTCACAAAAGGCTATCATTTAGAGAATTCCTTTACTTAGAAGGGCTGCCATTTAATGCTACATAGCCAAGTGTACCCTGCTATTTAACCCATATTGGGAGTAAAAAGAGATGGATTTATGCTTTTCCTAAGGGCATCAGTATGAATATGAGTGCAACAGAATAGGCTGAAGTTTAAACTCAACTTGCTGATTCCACTTTTTGCAAAGTTCAAATAATTCCTAGAATGCTGCTAAATGATGGAGCAACCAGTGCTATAAATATTAAAAGATTTATTCTCTCCTCTTTCTTTTACTCTTGACTCTAGCAGCAATAAAAGCAGTATTCTTCCCTTCTTGGGAAACATCTTCCAGGCAGCAGACTTTATAATTTCACACCACAACATAGCTCCTTCCACATGCAGACATGAACAGGCACTATGACTAAGTGTACAAATGCTTTCTCTACACATGAACACATGAATGTAATTTTTTTTCTTTTGTGAGTTTTGTTATTCTTTATATAATTATTTGTAGAAAAATCACCTGCATCTTGAATTCATTTACTTTGAAATTTTTTGATCACATTTATAACAAGTCGTAACTCCTCCCATTACAAATTGGTGCCCAATAATAACTTGTCTATTACAGCCCTGTATCACCTTATAGGAATTAAATCTTGTATATATTTTTCAACCAATAAAATCCTCTCAGAAATTTTGTTTGATAACCAATCATTACAAGGACAAATACCACCAAAATACTTGCCAGACACAGTTGTAGACCTACCTTATTTTTGGACCATTTAGAAAATAACAATAATAACACCATTCACCACTCATGCAAATTTAAGAAAAATGCTTTTTGAGAGTTAGTGTGAGATTATTTACTAACCAATGAAAACCTTGTATTCAAAAAGTTCACATCACTATGTAATATTAGATTTTGAATTCTCTTACAAATATAAAAAATAGAAGCGTACTACTTCTTAGGGCTCAAAACAATTTCAGAGGCCAGTTTCATCTACATGTGCACACACCCACACACATGCACACAATGGAAGAGAGACAGCCAGAAGCTATCAACTAAGGCCTTGTCTACACACATAATAGAAGGGATTAACTAATCTACTAATCCTTTGTCTATGAACTCAGAAACACATTAGGCTGACTATCATGAAGAAAATATGTACACATATTTCACTTTGTATTAAGAACATTAATTACTTGCAAAAACAAACTTCACTGCAAGGAAAATTGAACATTTTATTGTTATTGTATATTTCTGAAAAGAATATATAAATGTTATTTCAACTGACATTCGTCATCTACTTTTCCTTCAGAAAATAACCTTTTTTATGTTGCATTTAAAACATGTCTTCTTCTTGTTAAATGTTTGGAATCCTAACACTCAGATAGCAACAAAAACCTGGGTAGACGGATCCCAACAACATCTCTAAGCAGTGAACTAAGAAACAGAAAAACTTTGCTAAAAACAAGGAAGAGAGTACTAAATTATTACATGATATCTTTACTCATGTATAGCATGTTCAGAAGCATGATGCTTTTTGATTCTTGTGTCATCCGCTGTGTTATGGTTTCTTAGCTTCATTCGAAATGAATCACTGTAATCCGAAAGATCCAAATTAAATTTATGACTAGAAGTTTCGCCACATTTTCAACTTCAAATTGGGTGTGTGTCTGTTAGAGTTTCACTGGGCATGCACACAAATGTAGTGTAAATAACATTTTATCTAGATCATTGGTTATTAATGTATAAGATTATTTTCGGATAATCCGACAACCTGTTTGCTAAACTTTTATAATTTTAAGAATCAGTTCATGCAAATCGGTACAAATTAGTAGGATGCCACCACTGCTTATATATCAATAATTCAAGTACAGCAATAACTTACATATTTCTCAAAACAGTGGTTTTAAATTTTCCTTCTGTTTTGATCGGCAATGTTCATTTAAATATTTCCTATAAGTTTTGTTGAAATTGATCTGTTATTTTTTGAGATATGTAAACCAATGTGTTAAATACTTTTGCTACCCACTGTATACATATATATGGATTAAATGTAAATACAATAAATCTTTTTATTGTGAGACCGGAAACTACCTACACAATAAACTCTTCCAGGCCTATATTAAGTAGGCGACATAGGACTCTAGAGTGATATAGTAAGCTATGCTTACACTATCCCTGTAACCTGTTGTTAATATATCTTTCTTACATCTAATCCGTGTTCCATGTTTTACTTCTGTGGTCCCAACTTTGGCCCCACATCACTTTTGATTATTAAATTCTAATCTTACTACATCTTGAAATAATTTCAAATCAGATTTGAAGACTTAGGAATATTACTCATCTTGAAATAGTTTAAAATTAAATTGATGACTTAGATTTTAATTAAGAAATATTACTTAACCATTATTCACAATATTAATAATATTAAATTCAGTAATTTTTTTTTTCTTAGTGGTAAATTTAAATACTTAAATTACTATCAAACATTAACCAAAATTTAAAAAAAAATTTTAATATGTATATATGTATGCATGTGTACATGAATATATATATATATATATATATATATATATATATATATGTGTGTGTGTGTGTGTGTGTCTGTGTGTGCATATGTAAGGTTATATATATATGTATATGTATCAATACATGTGTATGTGGTTGTATATGTATTTCTATATGTTTACAGGTATATGTGTGTATATATAATTACGTAAATATATACATGGTGTGTATTAATATATGCATGAGATATGTATATATATATATATATATATATATATATATATATATATATATATATATTTATACATATGGGGACATATATAGGTTAAGTTTAAAAACAGTGTAAAAAGTGTAAAAACAGACAATTTTTTTATTATTACCTTCAAATCTTACTTCATCTTGAAATAATTTCAAATTAGGTTTGAAAACTTAGACTTTAATTAAGAAATATTACTCATGTAGAACTAGTTCAAATTAAATTGATGATTTAAACTTTAACTAAGAAATATTACTCCTTAACCGTTATTCACAATATTAAAAATGTTGATATTAAAAATTTTTTATATTTTGCTTATTGATATAATATTCAATTTATATTAAATTCCTAGCTTATTTGTGGAAGATTTAAACACTTGAATTAGTATCAAATGTTAAAATATATAAATCTGTGTTTTTCCAGTTTGGCAATGATATGCCCGCATAAGTTTATTTTCTTAATTTCCCTCTCTAAATTTTTTATCCCCATCTCTTTCCTTCAAAACCCGAGGTCCATCTCTCACTTCTTACATCTTTACTTCTCCCTTTTCTTTTTTTCTCTCTTTATATTGTATCTGGTGAGTTGACCTATTAAATAAGTCAATGTCTGATCCTTACCCACCTTTCTCTTTATTAAGTATTGTAATAAAAATAAATTTAAAAGCATTACTATCTCTCCCTTCCCTCTCTAATTTCGACCATGTCTGTTACAGTATCTCTCACCCCTGTCTATATCACCATACATCAGCTGAATGCTGCCCTCCAAAAGTGTAAGTTTAAATTCAACTTTTTCATACTTGGAAGTGAGGTCTGATCCAGGGAACAAGAAGATCCCTGGGGAAATAAATTATAACTTTATGGAACCTTAAAGTTATCTGGTTTTCTTTAGTATATATATATATATATATATATATATATATATATATATATATAGAGAGAGAGTCAAACAGACAGAGACAGCGTGATTAGAGGAAAAGAATATTTCATATATATATATATATATATATATATATATATATATATATATATAGAGAGAGAGAGAGAGAGAAAGAGATAACAATGTCTATTAACAACAAATGTGTACTTTGTTATAGCAGTGTAGAATGTAGTACATGAATCCTGTCAGGAAATACCAGATGTCTAAATCAAATTTAATGTCCACCACATACCTGAATCTAAGATGAGTTGACATGTGGTAACCCCAATATATACTAGGACATACCAAAGTTACCTCAAAGTCCCCATCTGCAGAATTGGGCCTCAAAGGTGTGGCAAATTGCCAGAATCTTCTTGGTATTTATTTACCAGAAACTGTTGAATAAAAGGAACTCACTCAAAGCTTTAATATATTTTTATTTATTTGATTTAGAGTGGGTCCTTTGATATTTGTTATAGAAAATGGTTCATTTATAAGGTGGATATGGATAGCAGTCTGGAGAAAATCCATTTCAATTCATTAGTGGGTAGTTTTGAAGCCGACAATGCTAGTAGTAGTCATTTTAGAAATAGCTCAGAATCAATCTATTGTGTTTTTCTTGCACTAAACAGGGCAGAAATATTGTTAGCAGATGACTTCTTAACTACTTCACACAGCATGCATGGCTGGTTTCTCTTGCAGTTGCATTTCTTGTTCAGCGGTTTCTTTTTCCATCCTTCCCTTGTCTAGCTCAGAGCTGTGAGCTTATATCCTTCTTTTTTATTTTTTGAAGCTATGAATTGAGCCTCTCTAATTTTGGTAGATTTATAGTCATAAATAAATAGGCTTTGCTCTTGCAGATATCTGGTGTTTTATTCGAGGTTCAGTATTTTCTTCTTTTTAATTTGAGAATTTCCTTCTCATTAGTTGAGAGAAGTAAAAAAGAGAAGGAGAGAGAGAGAGAGGGAGAAAAGAGATAAGGGTTGCCTTATTTTAACTTGAATTATTTTTATTTCTGTTTATATATTTTATTTTTATTTTTTCTGGGACTCACTACAAAAGCAGTGAGTTTGTGAACAACTGACCTCATTAGTTAAGAGGAACATATAGAAACACTAAAATACAAAAGGACAACGAAAATATCTGACACACTTGGAAGAGAGATTAATTTGACAGACTCCTGAAATGAATAAACAATTATTTTATATATGAAAAATTTAGTCTTGTGATCTTATCACATGTTACTAACATAACATTGAATTATTTTTAACTTTTTATAGCATAAAGTTTTTATATTTTTTGCATTTCATATTTTATCTATCTATCTATCTATCTATCTATCTAACTATCTATCTATCTATCTATCTATCTATCTAATCCTTTGATAAAATGGATGAGCTTCTTTTTTGTTGCCTTTCAAGAATCTGCAGACAAAACAGTAAAATTCCTATGGATGTCTTCCAGGAGAAATGAAGATGGCAAAAAAACTGATAAAGAATGAAAAAAAGGTAAAAAAGATAATATGAAGAAAAAAGAATAAAACAAATGTTTCATATTCAGCAACATATCTGCATTTATACTTGCCAATACATGTTAAATATGAATAAAGGTTCAAGCATTATGGCCCAACATCTATGGTTCCTGAGGTTGATCAGATTACAAGATGCCATAGTTTATGGGGCTATATTATAGTAACAACTCCCAAAAACATGCCTGATTCATTATTATACAATTATATATTACGTATTGTGTATAGATGAGTAATGAATAATTAGTACGGGGAGCTCCTGCATGGCAAGAGAAACCAAGGCTATCCAAAGAAGCGGTACAAAGACACTATGAAAGTAAATCTCCATAGGTGCAAGCTCAAACCCAAAGAACTAGAGGAGCATGATCGACCATGTTGGCAAATCACAATCCATGGTGCTGCTGTTACCTTCAAGGATGCTCAACACTAGAAGCTCATTGTTGCCAGAGATCAATGCCACAGGGCATTGTCAACAGTGATTGCAACAATGGACTTTCAGTGACCCCACTGTTCCATACTCTGCACCTCCAACCTGGGGTTGCAGAGCCACCTCCAAGTTCACAGATGAGATGCAGAAACGATATATATATATATATATATATATATATATATATATATATATATATCATCCTCATATATATATATATATATATATATATATATATATATATATATATATCAGTTGTCCTAGTTACTATATATATATATATATATTGTGTATAGACAGAAAGGAATTCAAATATTGATCTTTTTTCTTTACAAGAATAAGGTTATGCCAAAAATGAAGTATTGCGGTCATATCTGAAGATGAGTAATCCTCATTCTCCAGTTTTGATCAAAGTCAAAATCGTTGACACAGTCTTATGGTGGAAGCCATATTTACCACTCTGCAACCTTTTTCTAACAGATGTGACATTACAAACCAGTTGCTACTCTATTGCTATTTCCATGGCAAATCTTCTTCAGATGACTTCCTGTTCTTAGTTTCAGGCATTTACAGCTAAAAAATGCCAAGTTACTTCCCTTAGAGACAAATCACCTACATTTCCTCCATATTCCAAATGTAAGGGGAAGACAATTATTCTCCCAAGAACTGCCACCTTGTGTAATAGACTACCATATAGGTGCTTTCCTGAACACTACACTCATAACCACTTCAAGACATGGCTCAATTGTTATTAATCCATCTCATCTCCATAATCTTCACTTTCCACCGTCTGGAATTCCATTCAAAGCACACACCTCATTCAGCATAAGTATTTTAACAGTAACGCTCTTCATTGAATGGTTTTCGAGCCTTGAACTGAGTGAAGCTTAGTATAAAAAAGGTTTCACAAAAAGATAGTAATTTTCATTGACAACTATTTTTAACACAAAGAACTAATACATTATTTCATTCACATGAATGTCCACATTCATCATCTCGGCTTCATGAAATGTCATTTTAACATCAACCCTCTACTTTGAGGAGCTCTTGAGCCTCGTAATAGGTGAATTTTACTATAAAATGGTTTACAATAAAATTGAAAACTATTTTTGACAGTAATTTTCTACCTTGAATGGAGTGAAATTCCTTATAAAAAAATGATTTTGCAATAAGATAATAAGTTTCATTTACAACCACTTTAGACACAATGAACTTACACATTATCTCATTCGCATGAATGTTCACATTCATCAAATAAGTTTCATGAAACAACATTTTAACAACAAATCTCTACTATGAAGGGCTCTCGGGCCTTAAAATAACATAGCACATTTTATTTACAACTACTTTTGACATTATTACATTCACATTAATGTCCACATTCATCCTCTGAGCTTCAGGAAATGTCATTTTAATATTAACCCTCTACTTTGAAGGGCTCTTGAACCTCATTTTAAGTGAATTGTAGTATAGAAATAGTTTACAATAAAATTGAAAACTATTTTTGACAGTAATCTTCTACCTTGAATGTCTCCCACGCCTTGGATGGAGTGAAAAAGGTTTTGCAATAAAATAATAAGTTTCATTTACAACCACTTTTGACACAATGAACTTACACATTATCTCATTTGCATGAAGGTTCACATTCATCCAATAAGTTTCATGAAACAATATTTTAACAACAAATCTCTACTTTGAAGGGCCCTCGAGCTTTAAAATAACATAGCACATTTTATTTACAACTACTTTTGACATTGTTACATTCATATTAATGTCCACATCCATTCTCTCAGTTTCTTGGAACAGCATCAAGAGAAATATCCTTTCATTGCCAAATCCATTACTCAGCTGTAATGTGTAAAGATACATTTTGTCAACTCTTATGTCACAGGATAAATATTTTTAAAATCTTTCTGACTGCAAGCACTTTTGAACAGATTGCTGGCCATTTTCACAAGCAGTAGACAAATATCTACAGGTGTTAGTGATTTTCATTATTTTTAGTCAAGTAAATTTCAATACACCAGTCTTTTGTAGAAGTTAGTTTTACACTGATATTAATACCCCCTTTTCTAAATGCCATGTACCTTCAGGACTCTCTCTAATTTCCTTTTCCTTAAGGGTCAATCATTATCTATCCTTCTTATTTTCATAATCTTCCTTCCTTTCTACATCTTCTGTCATTCATTTTAACAGTTACCCTCTGAGCCTTCTACCACTTGAAATTTGGAAAAAAGAAATCTCCACCTCTGAGAGTTATTACACGTGTCTATTTTCTTTTGATTATTGGCAACACTTATTAATAAATCCTATTAATGTCCAATAGTAGTTATTATATTTGCTTATGCTTTTTTTTACAACACTTATTAAATATTGTGTTTATTTATCTGAGCAACAATTTAATGTTCTTATGCCTAAATCTGATCTGGTAATAGTAATTTTTTTGTTTTTGATAATGCACTGAATTTGGGGTGTTTACATATATATATATATATATATATATATATATATATATGAGAGAGAGAGAGAGTCAAACAGACAGAGACAGAGTGATTACAGGAAAGAATACTTCATATATATATATATATATATATATATATATATATGTGTGTGTGTGTGTGTGTATATATAATTCAAATATATAGTTAAATATAACAGACAACGAATGTCTATTTTGTTTGATCATGACCTATTCTAAGTTTCATATAGTTCCTTTAATTTTGGGGAAAAAAGGCAAAAACTATCCAGCATTTGGATATTTTTTTATTATGCTGTTCCTCAATCTAAGCTTTCAGCTTACATGAGGCATCTTCAGAGTGGTTATATGGATATTTAAAGAAAGATATTCACCATCAAAGATGATATTCTGTTAAAAATGACTGACAAGGTACTGTGGTTAAGTTTTTATTTAATTTTTCTTGTGTTCTTAGAATTTTCTTCTTTTCTGGACATAAATTATTTAGAAATTGTCCAAATGCTCTGTATGTTCGAGCACTTTCAGCTATACTTTTGCCCAGTATCAAGGATGATTTTATTTTTACTTTTAACTGAATGTATAGATTGTTTTATTTATGCATCTAGAGTTATAGGAATATTTTATTTTCCAAACACAGTCAGCACAATGTGTTCGTAGTTGATATTAATGAGTGTTGATTTTTTCTTTTTCATTAATAATGCACAAGAAAACTTTTCCACTTTTTCATACATATATATATATATATATATATATATATATATATATCAGAAATAAATCCTAATGAGCCAGGTACTACCTACCAAGTTCTCATCACAGTTCGCCTTAATGATTCCACGTGGTGAAATCTAGGTAGGTAGTACCTGGCTTATTAGAATTTATTTATTTTACTTTTGCTCTACTTTGTTTTAACATTACTTGCTGGGGATTTTTTCTTTGTACCAGAGATTTAAAGTACTGGAGGATTTCTTTTGCCCTGTTCGGAGGTTTCTGGTGCTTTCTTTTTTTTTCCATTTTTTTTCTTCGATGCTAATTTATTTGGAAATTGTCTTATCCAGGTTTTTTCACCCACTGAGTTTAAATAGATTTACTTTATATATACATATATATGTGGATAGGTGGAGAAGATAGAAGTTAACCCTCGAGTTGAACAGGTTAAGATTGTAGTAGTTGGGGAAGCATCCTCTTGAGAGTTGGCTCCACAGAACAGTGGTTCATGGGAAGAATCTGTTAGAGGGGAACTTACTTTTCACCAATTCCTGCTTCCCAGTCAACTTTGATCTTCAAAAATATAAATGCAATGTCAATCATTATCTTCTCTCTTTTAATTCTTGTTCTTTTATTGTTCTCTCTCTTTAACAATATTTTTTTCTCACGTTCTCTAACACTCAGTATGCCCTTGAATCTTAGTGGCTTTATAGCCTTGCTTGGACTGAAATGATAAAAAATTTTAAAAAAAGAAGCAAAATTACAAATGGTACTTGAAATTGGTCATTTGAAGAAAGAAAAAAATTGGATCTGAAAACTGACTTCCAAACAAAATTAAATTTAATCCTCAGCTATAATTTTCTGCAAAAGGAACAGCTTAAAATGCAAGCTAAGAAATGGAGACATTTCAAACAAGTACAGTATCCAAAACTGGGAAGTGTTTTAAAAGATGACTCAAAATGTGACACTGAAATCCAAAGACAGAATCAAAGTTTGAATTGCAGATGGTACCTTCCAAAAGCTGAACAATAGAATGTGTTTTGTTAGTAATTTGACACTCACAGGACATGTAGATCTCAAGAGGACAGACAGAAACAGGAAGTACTCTAACCACTTAGCCTTTATAAATGTTGGGAATATCCTACCTAATTAGATTTTGTAAATGGATGGCAGAACAGAGAGTAGGAGATTGCTACAAAGGATAAAAAAGTTGTAAATCACCAATATTCTGAAAAGACACAATACATAAAAAGAATTTCTATATTTGTGAAGAAAAAATTTATATAGATTAAAATCTGGTAAAACAAATTAGACAAATTATAGGGGACATATTATTAAAGCACATTTTATTAATTAATCAGATTCAGACAAAATAAAAACCTATTTCTGTTGAAAGTTATTAATAATATTTGATATCCCTACTGAATAGATAACAACTTCATTTCATTAACTTATAATTTATGGAGAAAGATTAAAAAAAGATACACAACATTTAACCTTTAGCCATCTGCCTTATTCATAAAAATTACTTCAATTTCCACTGTATATAGCAGCCCCTAAACTACAATGGCTTAGATCTTGACTTTAGCCAGTCGTTGACATAGCAGGACAAGACAACACAGCTGTGAAATTCAAACACGCTATTATTTAGTAAATCATCTGAAGTGACAAAACAAACTTTTTGCTCAATAAACAAAGTTACAGGGTGGTATGGGTTAGAACAAATAAAACATTATTAACCTGCAAATTTTCAGCTTTTAAGTATGTACAGTTATTAGAAATTTTGTACTCTTCTAGTAACTCACTTTGGAACAGAACCAAGCCTTTTTCTGTTATATATTTATATGTATTCTTGTGTTTAAATATTATATCTACATGTTATGTATCAGTAAAAGATAATGTATCAAGTAGCAGGTTTGAGTAAATGTCTGAGTTGAAGTAGTAAGAGGAGTCATTAATGAATCTCCCTGTATACTGTCTATTTCCTGTCATACAAAAATTGTCTACAGAAAAGAAGCAACTTGACTTAAAAAAAAACATAAAATAAAAAAACAAAAAACAGTTTTTGTAAAATCACTTCAGTTTCTTAATTATAAAATTCTGGATTTACACTTTATCTACTTTCTTCATTCCCTTTCCATTTCTTTGTAGACACATTGAATATATTTAAAAGGAAATACACTGCCTCAACCTTCCACAGTATAATATATACAGTAAATGAGAAAACAAGAAACAATGTAAAATAAAGAAATAAAAAGTGGTAGATATAATTTGCATCAGATAAACATTTCAATCAATAATTAACAGACTAAGATCTGAGCAGACAAAAAAAGACTGGTAACTTGTTAGATAATTAAATAGAAGGACATTTTAATAGAAAAGAAATTCAATGATATAGGCAGATAAGGTGCCTCAATACCTGCTCCAAATCGTGGGTTTGTGCCAGACTTAATCTTAGTAAATAGAGTGTTTGATATTTACAGGCTAAGAGAAGTAAAAACTAAAGATTATAGAAAGGTATATATTGGGTATAGATATTAATATACATAGATAAAGACAGTCATAAATAGATATGAACAAGTGTGCATACATACATATATACACACACACACACACATAAATGGACAAAGTCCGACAATTTATTTATTAAAGACATTTTTTAGAACGTTGTTTTTTATAGATGCAAATTTTAAGTAAATGCTCTGTTTATGATAAACATTGCTTTGAACGCCTTACCATAAATTGAATGTCGAAAAGTTTCATAGAAAATAAGACAGAATACGTTCAACCTGCATCCTCATTTACGCTGAACCTTATTTAAATGACGGGCTGACATAAAATGACGGTTTAGGATGCAGGTTCGATCGGATCAAAGGACGAATATTTTCATGAAAATTTCTCGGACATTCAGGCCAGTAAATGTTATTTAATACTGTTTATCATAAACAGAGCATTTGCTTAATTACTTGTATCTATAAAAAACAACGTTAAACATAAAAATGTCTTTATATATATATATATATATTGGGTATATAAATATTCAAATATATATAAACAAGGATAGATATTAATATACATAGATAAAGACAGTCATAGATAGATATGAACAAGTGTGCATATATATATATATATATATATGGGATAATAATATAGAAATTTTTATATATCAAGAACAGTTTTGAAAGAAAGATGTATAACAAAGTGGAAAAAGTTTTTGTGTGACATGTTTCATCCTTGAGAACTTTATCAGATAAGGTTTGTTTATGTTGATGTGACTACACAGGACACGTGTGCAGTCTGGGAATTTTAAATTTAGAAATTTTTTTTTAAAACGTGTTTTGTGTATATAATCTAGCCAAATTTATTTAGAGTCATTTTCTTCTTGTTTTCATCACTTTTGTTATTAAATATCTCTCATTGTAATAACAAAAGATCTACTATGCATTCTCTCTTCTTAATTACTAGTTCAATTTTAAGTCTTGTTTTAGTTAAAAGTCAGTATTGTAAAAAAGAAACCAGTTCATTAAAAACAACAATGTGATAGAGAAAAATTAGTGTTATGCCATAATACCTATTCTATTGTAATGGACTCTCCCACAGATAATAAGTAGTAGTAGCAGTTGACAGTTCGGCTCAGCAGTGTTGAGCGAGTCAGACGATATCGGACATTGAAGTACCAACCATCACAACTAGATTGCTGCGTCATTAACTCTTATTTCCAAGTTCCTAACGTTTTGTATGTCGAACCTAATTTAGGATGACTTATTGAAATACAAGCCTCCACTGTGAAAACTACTCTACAACAATTAGCCAGAAATTACTTACTCCATTCCCTATTAGTTGTTAGAATATAAGATATATATGCAATTGCATTTGTAATTGTGTTCTTATATCTATCCCAACTCTATCCCTAATTACAATTGACACTACTAATTAATACTGCCACTTTATTGCAACTAATAGAGAAGTGAGTAAAGGGGTATGTATTAAAGTGTTATCAATGTGATAAAAGCAGCAAATATGAAAATACTGATTAAAACTGTATGTGTAATTTTTTTAAAATATATACGTAATCACAGAACTTTACATAATGGGGATAATAATGTTGCACAATTCGACTGCACATGGTAGATGATGCACCACACAATGCTGCAATTATCCACAAAGACTCCAAACAAGTTTGCTTAAAAAAAGGACCGACAATGTCTGTTTGGTTATTTTTTTATTGTATTTTTCCTAATCAGATAAGGTTTGAGTATGGTGCTCATAATTGTGGATGAATGCAATGAAAGGTGAAATGAAAGAAAAAAGTAAAAGAAGGGATACAGAGACATAAATATATTCTTAAACATTCTATGAGTCATGTCCCTGAGAGCCATAGACGATCATAGCTCTCCACAACTTTCTGCACATCATAGATCTTTGAAATTTTGTCATTTTACTATACCTTCTAATCTTTGTTCTATCAACTCTTTACACAAGCTTGTTAGGTTATTCACTGCTTTCCTCAGTCCCTCTTGCGTTCAATATATTCTGTGAGTGTCAAATTTTCCAAGTACTATTCCTCATTATGTGCCCTAGAAATTTCAACTCTCTCTTTCTTATACTATGTATAAGTGTCTTTCTTTTTCCATTTTCTCTAAAACGTTGTCATTGCTCACATGTTCAGCACATGATATTTTCAGCATCCTTCTGTAGAACCAGATTTCTATTGATTCAAGTCTTGTCTTCATCTGTGAGAAGATTGTCCAGCATTCACTGTCATATAGGAGGATTGATATTACATAACATATCAGTACTCTTTTCTTTATTTCCAATGAAATTTTCCTCTTGCATAATATTTTGCTTAAGTTTTGTAAGACCTTTTTTGTTATCCCTTTGCTCCTTCAGGTTTGGGTTTCAGATTTAAAAAAGTTCTTTTTGTTGGTTACATTTAACTATTTCAACAGTAAATAGGTGGGACATAGATGCCTACTAAAACATTTCCTGTATTTAAATTTTTGCACTTGTTTAATTTGGTATCACCAATTAGTAATTTGCACGTTGGGCTCTTTTTGTTCTGGCAACCATGCATTCTATCTTCTTACAATTGATATTTAGTCCTTTCTTCTTTCTTTCCTTTACTACCTTCAGTAAGAGTTCCTGTAGTTTCTTTTCTATATCTGCTATCAAAACTGTGTCATCTGCATATTTAATATACAATGGATAAGGTCACATGACCCAGGGGATAAAAGTGTTGGTTGATTGATCCAAAAGTGACTTAAAGCATTATCAGTTAAATACCTGGCCAAAGTGGAAGGAACAAAAGTTTGGGATGTTGAGTAATCAAGGGGAATTAACTGAAACTGAGATATCCAAAGCATGATACATGGAATTATTATAGACAAGCGTATGGTTGCAAGAAAGAAATATGACAACAGCAGAAATAAATTTACGTGATTTATTTCAATAGAAACGTGTGGTTTTGGGACAGCTACCTTGTGGTATAGTTCATAAGCCAGCTCCCAATCTGGGTTGATCTCTCATAGTAGTTCTCATTGGTTGGCGTGGCGCTCCTCCTGCTGACTGCCCAGACTGACCGTGACAAATCTCTTCCCTGGCCTCCTGTTGACTGTCAGTACTTCCTTGTGTGACCCTTTTTATGGGATTTTTTTGGCTTAACAGGCTCGAAAAAAATGCAAGTATAATTAGGAGGGAAGCATTTTTATTGGTCGAAAAATAGAAACACTTTAAAATGTTATTTTATTTTTCGACCGGAACATGTGCATCGGGCCTATGCGCAAATGACGATAATGGTCATTTTGTGACAGGGCTTTGTCCCGTTCACATCCGGCTCTTGCTCTTGAGTATGTTAGTTTATTTGCCTGCAAATCGGCCGAGATATGTCTTATTTTATTTTATAACAGAATTAGAACAATTGACTTCCATAGACTAAATTAAGGGTTCGGTTTGAAATTAAAAAAAATATATTACCTGAAGATGGTCAGAGCATACAACTGCCAAAATGTCATGGATATGATGAGAACAAGTCTTAACACTGTAAATTTTTTTTTTTGACCATTTCACCCCAAGCAAAGCAAGAGAGCCACTAGTATGCAGGAGGTTACAGAGGGAAAAGAGTGGGTGTAGAGGGATTAAGAAAAGGAAAAAAAAGACAGGGTAAAGGCAACAGAAGATGGTGAATGACATTGCATTTACATTTTTGAATATTGTAGTTATCAGGGAAGCAAATGAGAGGAAGGGAGTTCCAATGTCAGGAAGTGACATTGGAAAGAAACTGTTGGAGTAGAAGGGTTGGTTACATTTAACTATTTCAACAGTAAATAGGTGGGACCTAGATGCCAATCTAGTAACACGCTTAAATTCAAATACTTGGGGCACCACGGAAAAAAGATCGTCAGAGCAGTAGCCATGAAAATATTTGTAGAAAAGACAGAGGGAAGCCTCATCACGTCTGTGAGAAAGTGTCTGAAGTCAAGAAGCCAATTCAAGACCAATTACATTACAGATTCTTCTTTGGATTTTGTTGAGAACCTCAAGATGAATGACAGGGGCATCAGACAAGATATGACAACAGTATTCAATGAAAGGAGGAATGGTAAATTTGTAGATGTATGAGATAGGCTCTGATGAGAAATACCTTCTGGCACCATACAGTGAATCAACTTTCCTTGTGGTAGATGAAGATATTGATTCAATGTAGTTGTTCCACTTCAGGTCAGTTGAAAACGTGAGGTCAAGAACGCACAGTGAGATGCTCACATGGAAACAAGCATAATGCAAACATCCTTGTCTTTTGTGTATTTTTACTTTTGTGTTATTTACTGAATGCATTTTCTATCTGCATGCAATCGGTTTATTCCCAGTATACATTCAAGATTATTCCAATATCCTTCTCAAATAAATCTTCTTACATAGAAGTTCTAACGATGCCTTGTCAAGTAGTTAAAAGGTCAGTTAATAGGTTGATTATAAAGCTGAAATTTCTGATAATGTAGAAGAAAAGGGCCAGATATGGGATAGACAAGTAGCCTAATAAAACAAGTAAACAGAGAGAATGAGAAAAGATTTGTATATGCTTGTAAAATCTTTAAAGAAAAGGAAATGTATGAATAAAATATCCACAAATGAAATAACCAACATAACATTAAATGATTTAAAACCAAAACTGAAAAAGATTTTTTTAATATAATTCATAAAAAAGACGAATATTGAATCAGTCAATATATTTGTTTTAATAATTAAATTTACTCTTATTCTTGTCAGAAGCACTTGTAGTATATATATATATATATATATATATATATATATATGTGTGTGTGTGTGTGTGTGTGTGTGTGTGTGTGTGCGTGCGTGTGTGTGTGTGTGTGCATTCATGGTTATACATATACAGACATGTGTATAGGTATAAATACTAATATATGTATAAATATATACAAATATATCTCCCATAATCCTATAAGTGTAGATATATATAGATAAACATATATGTGAAAACACTGATAACCATATATATATGTACATCCTCTCTCAATATGCACATCCGCACACATACACACACATATATATATATATATATATATATATATATATATATATATATATATATATATATATATATATGCACCTATAGCTATATATACACAAACTGAAGGATATACACACAAAATATATGTTCATCTTTAATCTATCTATACATCTTAATACCAATATGTATATATACACACACATGAAGATATATATATATATATATATATATATATATATATATATATATACATACATACATATATATATATATATATATATATATATATATATATATATAATAAAAACATATATACCTATGTTTAGCACTACAAACATAGGTACATCTGTATTAATTAATATATATGTCATAGATCTGTTTAACTACATTAAGAACTTTTTTGTTAACACCTTAATTTAAACAAATATTTATTTGCTCATCTGTAAATCTATGTTATCACACACACATATAGTTGGTAATATCTCGTTATTTAGTTTATGTTCACACTTATATCTACACACACACACACACACACACACACACACACACACACACACACACACATATATATATATATATATATATATATATATATATATATATTAATTATTATTAAAAACAACCAACTTTAAATATTCCAGGCATAAGAATTGTGTATTATCATTTTTTAATCTATGCACATATGTGTTTGAGGAGGGATGTTTAAATTGGTGACAGAGGGGGTTGAAGGAGATATATATATATCTCGAAAGGGATAAGGTGATTGAGAGAGCGGAAGACAAAAGACAGGCAAACAAAATTAGGAAAGGAAAAAAAAAAGAAGATAAAGAAGAAAAAAGATAGACGTATTCACTCCATCTTAATAAAGAGGCATATAAAAATGAGAGTGGTGGGTGTGGGGGTTTTGTTAGACATCCAGACCTATTTATCAAGTATATCCACAGACAAGTGGAAGAGGAAATTAGAAATAAAAGTGAAGAAAAAAGATAGAAAGGAGAAATATATATAGAAATTAGGCAGGGAAAAAAGAAAAAGGGAAGCATACATGCGAGGGACATAGACAAAAACTGTCTACAATCGGATTATGACACTTAAACATTAATATTTAAAAAAAAAACATAATAATAATAATAACAGCAACTCAAAGTTAAAAAAAACCATAACAATGTTCTAAAAAAAAACAAACCTTTTTTTTATATAAATACACATACATATATATATATATATATACATACATGCTCATACACACACATATATATGCATACATACCCCCCCACACACACACACACATATATATATATATATTGTCTATGGTGTGTGTATGTCACCACGAAATGTATCTTTATGCATTAGGACATCCAACAATCATTTTTCTCTTACTTAAACCCCTTCCACCCGCCTCTTCTAAAATTCTATCTGTTAAGGTTTAATCTCCCTCCCCCTCATACTTACACTCTCTCTAAATTCTGTTTTTATTTCCGGAGTTGTTTTTTCTGTTTCCTTTTTGAATTTGTAGGTCTGATGAATTGGATCGTATTTACGATTGCAATGGAATAAATTATGACCATGGAATATTAGTGTTTAAGCCTTTTTATTATATCCTTACTCTGTCCTGGACATTGAGTTCTACCTGGATTCTATCCTCTTGGAATTTTTATTCTAAAAATATACATGTATGGGTATTTATATATTTTGCATAAGTATGTATATTTTTACTAATATTATTATCTATCTATCTATATATATATATATATATATATATATATATATATATATATATATATATATATGAATTTCTTGATATATCTATACATTGTATGAATAGATATACAAAACAGACATATATATATATATATTTGCATATACATCTGTGTATATATGGAGGTGGAGATATAGAAACCAAATGATAAAAAAGTATTTATTATCTGTGAATAAATTTCAAGCTGTTGTTTTATCCTAAAAACAACATGAAATTTCAATGATTTAATAATCTTTAATCTCATGGAAGCATTGTGTGTCCTCACTGACAGACAATCAATCAAAATGGTAGAATCATAAATAGATGTGGAGACACAAGCTGTCCATACATTTACAAACTGAGGTTTTCCCAATATTTTAGGTTCATCTCCCTTATACTTTTTGAAATAAAATCTTCTGCTAAAAGCAAATCATTAAAAAAAATTATTTTTGTTTATTGACTGTGAAAACCAGGACAAATTCTATGTAGA
Source organism: Acanthosepion pharaonis (assembly GCA_903632075.3). Lineage (NCBI taxonomy): Eukaryota > Metazoa > Mollusca > Cephalopoda > Sepiida > Sepiidae > Acanthosepion > Acanthosepion pharaonis. Next base: position 3,243,391 of record CAHIKZ030000446.1, on the reverse strand, counting down.
AGTTCTTTGAAATATAGTCCTTCAACTTTAATTCAATTTCCACATCCTTGTTCTTTTGAACCCATTGACTCCATTTAATGTAACTATTTCTCCTTCATTCCATCATCTATTTTATTAATTCTTGATTTAGTATCTGATCTGATACTGTATGGAAAAAGCTGTCATTTGATGTTATGTTTTTTTATACTGGTCAACTGTTTTGCTGTGTTTTTAACTAGGTTGGGTTACTTAAATATCAGTCAATCAAATGCTATCAAGAAACAATGCCTGACTTCTAAATGGATCACAGACAAATGCGAGTTGACAAACATTGATCTTCTATTTTTATGATATCAAATATCAGATAAGATAGGAATAGATTGCATTTGTCTAAAGGTCTCCAGGGTAAGAGCTTGATATATAAAAACATTTTTACAATCATTGCTAGGTCAGCAGCTTAGAAAATTAGTTCACTGTGTCATGTGAGACAATACTTCTCTCCAGAATTTATCTTACATATCTATAAGTCTACCACCTGCCCCTGCTTAGAATATGGCTGCCACATATGGTCCTGTGTCCCTGCTATTTACCTTGAGCTCCTTGATAAAATCCAAGGAAGAATCAGCAATATTATTGGTCTTGATTTGGTGGCTCATCTTCAATGACTTTCCCACCATTGTAAGATTTCCTCTCTGTACCTTTTCTATAAATATTTTCATGGTAATTCTTAGGATGAGCTCTTCACTATGGTACCAAGGCTTTTTGCATTTAAGCGTAGTACTAAACTTGGATCGAGATCTCATCAATTTACAGTTGAGCTGGCTTTATGTAAGAATAAATTCTATGCTAACAGTGTCTTTTGTCAGATTTTTCACTCATAGAATTTTCTAACAGCTCCATGTTTTTCAACCAACTTTAATCTCCAAAAGTTTAAATGCAATGTCAATCACTATCTACTGTCCTCTTGATTGCTCTTTTCTCTTCCTGCTCATTATTAATGTTTCTGTTTCCTAATTCTTCCACACCCTGTAACCCTTTGTGTCTTAGTGACTTTACTGCCTTACATGGGTGATACCAAGAAAAAAAGAAAAAAAAACGTCCTGGGTATGACAAGAAACTACATCCACGTCCTGAGTAAGACGATAAACTACGTCCAACAGCAAGGCCTCTGATCAGGAGTTTTTGAAGAGCATGGAACCACCTCTTAGTTGCTGGTGTTCCCAGGTCCACCCTGACCCGAGGTGGTAGCACCTATTTGGGTCCCATCTGTAGGCAAATAGTTAGCCCCCAAACTGGCATCAAAGCACTATGAAAGTGTAAAAAGAGGTTTTAATACCAGAAATACTTTGTAAAAAATTACCAGGAATACATTTTTGAAGAAAAAAATATTATCAGGAAAACCTTTTTGAAGAAAAAAATATTACCAACAATACATTTTTGAAGAAGTATGGTCCTTTTCTAAGACCTACAGGATTCATTTAGTTCAGGTATTTCTCAATGAATTTGGTGCTATTCATGAATTCCATATAAGACTATTGATCTGATGAGGCTATTTAACCCGAGTTTTCAAATCTCAAGTTTTTAGATTAATGTTTTGGTTTTGCAGTAATTTGAAATTTTGAGCATACTACCTCTAGAGCAGCCTATTCTATGTTCAATTTCCTTCTATATTAAATTTGTTATAACTGATCCTGAGGTAGTTGAGGTTTGGGTTTAGGTTTATTTAGTTTAATGGCATAGCAACCTCAAAAGGTTATTTAATGCCGACAAGAATTTTTGGATATGTTTGTATGAATAAAGTATGTATTCTTTATAAGGAATTATTTTGTAGATAAGGTTTCACTGACATAATCTGTAAACGGGGGATCTTGTTGAGAGTCAAATGTATGCTGGTAATATTTTTTCCTTAAAAAAATGTATTGCTGGAAATAATTTTTCTTTCAAAAATTGGTTACAAAACAATGTAGGTAAGCAAATTTGATAAACACTTTTTTTTGTTTTTTTTATACTTTCCTGTAGAGCCCAGTTTTTTTTAATGAAATTTATGATGTTATTTGCAACAGTGTTTTCAAATATGTCCTTTAAGTTATACATTTTGTAGAGTTTTTTTGGGGGGGGTGCTTGCTGGAAGTTACTGCAATTTAGTAGAATGTGATTAATGGTATATGGTTTCTGGCATGGAACACATATTGGTGGTTCCTCATTTTTTAGTAGATGTTAGTGGCTTATGTATCTGTGTCCTATATGCAGTCTGGCTAGAACCACTTCCTCTCTCCTTATCTTTCTGGAACTTGACAGTCTTTCAATGATGATTGGTTGGATGTTAAGAAGTCTATTATTTACACAGTTGTTCCATAATTATTGCCATTTTTCTTTAATGGTCCTGTTTATGCTGGGTCAAAAGTCAGTATGTGGCACCTTTACATTTGACAGGGCCATGTTCAATGATTCCTTTGCTATTTTATCAGCTTTTCCATTTTTTTGCATGCCAATATAGTTTGGTATCCAGCATAGGACTATTACTGCATCTTTTTCCTTATAAATAGATTCAATCCTATTTAATAATTTATTTATTAAGGGTTTTCCTATGTTTTTATTCTTTAGAGCTGTGAGTACAGATAGTGAATCTGAGAAGATGATGAATCTATCTGACCTACAGGATTCTATAATATCTAAAGCCAGATGTATGGCTGAGGCTTCTGCACTGAAGATCAAGGCATTGTCAGGCAATCTTTTCTGCATTGTTATGTTGTTAAGGATAGCAGAGCATGCAACTCTGTCCAAGATTTTAGAACCATCAGTGTATATATATGCTTATGATTTGGGTGAGATTTTAGAAGGTTATGGATTTCTTTCATGTAACTGGATAAGTTAGAGTCAATCTTTGGGTATTTAGTAAGATTTAGCAGAATTGTAGGGTATTCCATTAAATAGGGTGGGTTTTTGAGTTGGTGATTTTAAGAATTATGGTTGGATTTATTTATGTTTCACTGTTGGGATATTTCATGTAAAGGCCAAAATGTTTGATAGCATTTTTTTTTATCAAATAAATTTTTGGATTTATGGTTAAAGGTACAATGGTAGACAGGGTTAGTTGGGCAGGATTTGAATTTTAGATAATATGGTAATGCCAGTTTTTCTTGTCTCAATTTTAATTTTTTAACAGTAACTCATGGGTTTCAGTGTATAAACTTTCTATGGGTGTTGTTTTGAAGGCACTCAGAGCCAGACTTAATCCTGCATGGTGAATGGGGTCAAGGGCTTTTAGATAGGATTTCCAAGTCAATCCATATATGAAACATCCATAGTCCAATTTAGTTCTTATTAGATTTCTATATAATTTTAGGAATAATATACAATCTTCTCCCCAGTCAGTGTTAGCCATGGTCGCCCATAGTAATTGTAATGCTTTGAAGCATTTCTGTTTTATGTATTTTAAGGGAATGGGGAGGGGGGGGGGGTAAAGTAATTTTTTATCAAAAAAGATTCCCAGAAATTTATGTTGGTCAGTCATTTCAATTTTTGTTCCTTCAAGTTTAAGTGTTGGATCATTGTGCATTTTTTTTTTCAGATTGCAGAAATGGATACATTTTGTTTTGATTGGGGAAAATTTGAAACCATTTTTCATAGTCCATCAGTTTAATTTATTTAGGCACACTTACAGATATCATTCTGCAGTGTACAGATTTTTTGATCTGTAGCATATCAAAAGGTCGTCTACATCTAATGAGCCATTGACTCCTTGATTCAAGCAATTAAGAATATGTCATAACTATCTGACAAAAAGTTATTTATCAAATTGGCTAATCTGCCCTTTAATCCCAGATAGTATAGGTCTTTCATTATTCCATGTCTCCATGTTGTCTCATTGTCCTTTTCTAGATTGAAGAAAGTGGCTATTGCATGTTCTTTTTTTAATTAAAGAAAGTTTCTAGGTGGACTATGTTGTTTATGGTGCCTTTTTTATTTTGGAATCCATTTTGGAGACTGGTAATTAAACCATTTGTTTTGCGGTACCTGTTCAATCTTTTATTTTCTATTCTTTCTAGAGCATATGCAACTTGGTAATGTTATGTGTTGGAAGTTTTTGGGGGTCTGATTTGTCTTTATCTTGTTTTGGTATAAGGATTATGGCAGCTTGTTTCCAGCTATTTGGTAATTTTTCCTTAATCATATCCCATTAAAGATTGTTTAAAAGATAGTTTAAGGATTTTGGGAGAAGGTTTTTAAGAAATTCATAATGAATTTCATCTAGGCCTGTAGCTGTACTATGTGATTCACTTATGACATCTATAAGTTCATACTTACCCGGTGTTATACTGGGGGTTTTGACAAATATTGGATCGTTTCTTGGCCTATGGCTGAGATTCGATCAAGGCTTCGACTAGCTTGGACTGGCTCCGGCCTGGACTTGCTAGGACAAGTCATGACCAGCTTTGACTAACCTCTGACCAGCTTGGACATGCTATGACCAATTTTGACCAGTGGCCTTTGAGTGGAAACACTCGGGTTTCCCACGTTAATCGACCTTGTGTCACATCTTGACCTTGTGGGAGTCAAGTAAATACCTATAAGTTCATTTAGAGTAAAATCTTCTTTGTTGTTTTAGTTAAAGTCCAGCTTATTTTTTTTCTGCATCATGCTTAAATTTTTGGAATTCCTGTTTGTAGTTTTCACTGTAGGATTTTTTTTAAAGGTTTCAGTAAGTAGATTTGCTATCTCCTTTTGGCTTGTTATTTTTTATGTTATTTTGACAAAGGTGATTTAGAGGGGGTGATAAATTTTACCAGTGATTTTCCTTATCATATTCCAGACTTTTTTTATTTCATATTAGAGTTTATTTTATTTATGCAATCTCTCCATGATTTTCATTTAGCTTCTTTGATGGCTCTATGTGTTACTGCTCTTTTTTGTTTGAATAGATTTAAATTATGGGTTGTAGGTTGAGTATTAAATTTCCACAGTGCTACTCTATAGAATCTTATTGCCTTTTTGCAATCTTTGTCAAACTATGGTCTTTGATGTTTATTTGATTCACTGCTTTTTAGTATAAATTTTCTTGCAATTGCTATGAATGTTTCAGACAAATATTCAATAGATTTCTTTTTGTCATCTTTGTCAGTAAGTTTTTGACAGCATTGGTTTTTATATTCCTTTCAACCTGCTTTGTTTGGTTTCCATCAAGGGAAATGGTTTTTTGATTAGTTCTGAACTCCTCAGTATAATTGGGTAATGATCACTACCGCATGAATCATCAATAACTTGCCAATTGTAATCCATAAAAATAGGGGGGGGTCACACAGTGGATAGGTCAATAGCTGAGTATATACGTGATGCAGGATGTAGATATATATTAGACTTATCATTTAGTAAACATAAGTCGTTGTTAATTAGATTTTCCAGGTTTTTCCCTTTTTTGTCTGAGTTCTTTGATACTTATATAGTACTGTGACTGTTAAAGTCACTTAATAATATAAATGGTTTTGGTAGTTGTTCTATTAGTTTATTTAGATCAGTCTTTTTTATGGGATCATGTGGTAGGATGTAAACAGAGCAAATATTAACAGTTCTATGTAGGCTAGTTTTTGCAGTAATTGTTTGTAGATTGTTTTCTAGAAGTATTTTACTTTGGGGTATGTGATTTTTGATTACAATCAATACACCTCCAGATGCCCTCTGTTAAGTGTCATGTATATAGTTATATTGAGTATAGTTTTTTAATATTATTTTATGATTAGGTTTTGGGAAATTTTATTGAAGGCAAATGAGAGTGGAAAGTTGATTCGTTATGAGTAGGAGTAATTCATTTATGTTTGCATTTAGGCCTTGACAATTTCACTGCAATTTTGCATCATGTTTACGTATTAGGGTGTTATGAGTTTTTGCTTGTCTGGTTTATGTTTAGTGGGTGAAGAGTCCATAATTTCTATGCTCTGTTAGCACTTTGTTTCTTAGCATGTTTTGTTCTTTGAAGGTCTTTTGATTCTGATTGTTTGTTTGATCTTGTTTTCTTTGTTTTTCCTGTTAACCATGTTTGCCCTAGTCTTTGAATATAGAATCCAGTGAAGTACGTAATGTGTTCAATATCAGAGGTTGGCAATGAAGATTCGGAGAAAGTAGCAGCTGTTAAGTAATTCATTAGGTCTTTAGAACAAAATGGCCACCTTTATACATGATGGATTGAATATTTTACATCTTCTGATTGGTTAACACTTCTATTGGTGAACTATAAAATGAGTCAGCTCATTTTGGCTGGCTCACTAGTACTGCCGTACCCAAAAATTCCAACATTTCCTTTGTTTTGACTATCTTTGTCTGGATGATGACTGTTTCCTTGTTTAAATAGAGTTTTGTTCATCTATGCCCATTTCTCTTGTTTTTTCAATGATGTATTGTGTTGTGTTATTTCTTTTATGGACTTTTTGATTCTCTTCTGAATGTTTGAAGGGTTCTATTTCTTGAAAGATTTTTGTACTTTGGATTGGAAATTTTCGAAGTTATATTATTTTTTATTAATTGTTTAAATATGTCTCTTTTTAATTTTGATAGATTGTTTCTATGGAGAAACTATATTATTTTCCTGTTTGCAACATCCTAGCTACAAACAGATAGATTGTAGGTTTATCATATAAGCTGAGGTCATGTAGGTGAAGTTTTCTAATCCATCTTTTTTACTCTACTGTCTGGTAGTATCTTAATGTTCTACATGAGATGTGAGTGAAATTGTTTTGCGAAAAATACAGATTGCAGTTTAGCTAATTTCTTCACTTTCCAGCCTTGACAGAGTTGTGTAACCTTTATTCTTGATTATTGCTTTTAATTGTTTTTGAGCATTCTTTACAAGATCACTACACACACTGATGGGTATTTTGATCACTTCTTCCCTAAAAATAGTTTTTAATTCCTGTAAATTCAAAGGATTTCTCTTCTCCTACATTCTTCCTTAAATCCCTGTCAATAGTATTTATGTCAGGACTTTGTGTGTGGTACACCAATACCTTAATTTTGCTGTCATTTAAGTATTTCATAACAATGGGTTATTTAATGCAAACAATATTTTTAGGGTAGGTTAGTATGAACACAATATGTATTCTTTTGTAAGAAATCACTTTGTACATTAGGTTTCATTGACATATTTTTTAAAGAGGTTTTTTTGTCGGAGACAAATGTATTGCTAGTAATTTTTTTTTTTGAAAATGTATTGCTGGTAATAATTTTGTCTTCAAAATTGTATTGCTGGTATTTTTACTATAAAACCTATTTTTACACTTTCATAGTGTATTCACTTCAGTTTGGAGCAAACTGTTTGCCCATAGATGTGACCCTATCAGGTGGTGCTACCACCCTCAGTCAGGGTGAACCTGGGAACAACAGCAATTAAGAGGTGGTTCCACACTCCTCACCTTTGGATCAGAGGCCTTGCTGCTGGATTATCATACCCAGGATGCCTCATGGGGGGAGGGGATCTTACACTACTGCAGAGGTGCAGTGGGTGTATTCTGCAGCCCCAACCAATTGGGTGTGATGTCATTGTCTTGTTGGAACATCCAATGACACTCCAACGACAACTTTCATACACTTTCTTTTATATTATTACCTAAATATTGCTCTTTATCCATTGTACCCTCTGTTGTTCATGATGACGGTCGTCTTTCAGTATAGAATCCAGAGGTTAGCAGTGAATATTTCGAAGACAGTAGTGAAGCGTAGTTCAGGTTGGCAGTGGATATCCCAGTAAAAGTAGCAGAGCATAGTTCAGTAGTTCTTCCTTCTGTTCTTTGGCACTGGACATTCGGAGAGAGCAAACAAAATGGCTGCCTTTATACACAATGGATTGAATATTTTACGTCTTCTGATTGTTTAACCTTCTGTTGGTGGACTATAAAGTGAGTCAAGTCATTTAGGCTAGCTCACTAGTACATACATACCCAAAAAACGGCAACACCCTCTTCTCTCACTAGTTCTCCCGGTTCAGAAGCAGTGAAATATCCCCAAAGTAGAATGCTTCTGCCACTGTACTTAAATATAGAGAGGGTATTTTTTAGTTTGTGTGCTTCATTTGATTTCTTCTATGAGTTTTTAACTATGGTACCTAGACTTTATAAATTTAAGTACAGTGCTAGATTGGCAAAAATGTGTCATCAATGTACATTTGAATTTGCTAGATGTAACTGTAAGTTCTATGCTAACAGTTTCTTTTCTGTCATTTCTCACATATGAAACATTCTTCGAGCTCTTTGATTTTTAAAATTTTAAATACAATCATTACCTACTGTTTCCTGATTACTCTTCTATTGTTGTCTCTCTTTAATAATGTTTCTGCTTTCTCTTTCACACTCAGTAACGTTTTGTGTCTTAGTGGCTTTACTGCCTTGCATGGGGTGAATTTGAATAAAACATGTTACCGTTGATATATACTGAGAGTTCATGTGATCAAATATTTCTAGATTAGTCTCATTTGACCACAAAATGGAATGTCAATATTTACTCCAATATTCTACATGGCTTCTAGTTTAAGCTAATCTGCTTTTTATGTTTAACCTGAAACAAGTGAGTTTTCCTTGGTTGACAAGCTGAAAGTACTGCTCAACAGAAACATCTAATGACACTCTTTGTCTATCCATTTAACTTTTCTGTCTGTAACATCATTGACAATGCCCTTTGCCATTCAGTAAGTATTCTTCTTGACATTTCCTTTCCATTCTCTCAGTCCTTAACTTATTCTCAACACAATCAGTGTTCTTGGATTTCTTGGTAATGCTCTGAATTGTCAGTTTAAGAATATTAAAACACTTAGAAAGTGCTGTATGTCCATCACTTTGCTTCTATGCATCAACTATCTTCATTCAAATCATTCTGTCAAGTTCAACAGTCTTCTCCATGGTTGCAAAACAGAGTTATCACAGTAAAAGTCACTCACAAGTTGTCTTCTTCAAGACCTTTTAGAACATTATAGAATCTGGTCAATACTAAGGGTGATTTTTATTAAATGTCAAATTAAGCAAGATGAAACATTACAATTATCAATTAATTTCTGATTGGAAGGTTGAACTATTTTTACAGATGGTGAAATTTTTGTCTCCTTGTTATTAGTTGTTCTCTTCATTTTTTTTTTACAACCTGGTTGGGAATGGTTTCTGACTTGTTGGTTGAACTATGGCTTTGTTTGCTTGGTGATTTTTATTATTTATCCATTTTTAGAGATGGTGAAATTTTGATTTTCTTGTTATTTATTTTGATTTATTTATTTCTCTGTCACCACACATTTAACTTGATAATGCCCATCAGAGGATGAAACCTGGTAAAAAATTCCCTTTTGTCTTTATATATATATATATATATATATATATATATATATATATATATATATTTAAAAGAAAAACAGACCACTTTAAGGTACCATTATAATAATTTATTTCACCAGAGCCCTTTTAAAGGACACCGGATCATCAGATAGCACTTCCAAAAATGAAATGAAATGAAAAATGAAATTAAAATTGATGGGTAGTGTAAGTTTTTGTAATTTAACAGAGAGTGTAAGAGGGATAGTTAAAGAGACATGGTAGAGTATAGGGAGGGATTAATTTCATATCTCTCTCAAGCATACTTTGTATTGGGGGAGGGGGAGTGACCAGACATTTCATCCTCCTTGGGATTACCCATACGGATTACCAAGTTCTTCACAACTTAATATATAATATATATTAATATACGGATTACCAAGTTCTTCATAACTTAACTATATATATATATATATGTATATATAGACAGATAGATAGATAGATAGACAGACAGAGAGATTGAGAAAGAGAAAGAGAGAGATAATCCCATATTGTAAATGTGATCAAATTTATATTGGTGAAACAAAACAAAGTTTAAAAATGTATCTATGAATATAAAAGAGTTTAAAAAGTTAGATATACATTAAATTCTTTACTCTTCAACCATATGCAATATATAAACCATCTTTTTGGTTTTAAAAATGCCAAAATGGGGAGATTTACTGACCATAATTCATTATTATTGAATCACGTATGATATTTGGAATCAAATTGATTAATCATAAATGAGTTTTTATAATATATCATCTTTTCTGGCTAAGATAATATTTAAAGAAAATAATGTTAAAATATTTGGTTGACCAAGAAGTTTATTAGTAAGCAAAGAAACTTTTTGGCCAACCCAGTGGATATTTTAAACATTTTAATTATAAATTTTAATTTCATTCTATATTTTTCTTAACACTAAAACAATATTATCATAAATTATAATTTGAATTATCTGTATTGACTATTTTCCTTAAATATATACAATTATTTTTTCTTAGAATAATTTTATTTTATTTTCTATAACAATTATAAAAATTTTTTATCCAGTGGATAAAAGCATTGGTTGTATCCAGTGTCTTGACCCAAAGGGTTGTGAGTTCAATACCTGGCTACAGCAGAGGTAAAAGTGAGATAACTGATATTAGACATCTGGAAGAGGCATGGCATGTGAAACTAAAACACCCCCCACCGCCATTGCAGTGGATGAAATAAAGGGTTCATTTCAAAATCCTCTGAAGAAAGCCAGAGGATACAACACCCAAAACATCATTAATTTGGCAATGAAGATGAGGACAATGTAAATAGTACAAATCATTGTAGTTTGTATTTTATTTTAACATTTTTCTATGAACATTTTCTATGGATTTATTCACAGATATTTATTTTCAGTTGTATTAACTGCCAAATTTTCAAAAACTTAACAGCAGTAACTAGTAAGGTGTGGGAAAGTGAAATAAAATTCATAAGTAAAATAATAATAATAATAATAATAATGCATACTAAAAATAAAAGCATTTTCTTATGATGCTAGTTATAAAGGAACCAGAAAATTTATTACACCAGTTGGCTTCATCAAGTGCCATTAGGCATCATTGTTTAAATCTATAAAAAAACAAACATTTTCCTTCCTCTCTCTCTCTCTCTCTTTTTCTCCTTGCACCAAGCTGTATCAACACATGAAAAAAGAATGGCTATGCTGGGAAATGTTTGTTTCCCGAATCCATTGATAATTGAACTCTTTCCAGTTTCAAACACATATATTCACATGTGTCTTCCAAAAATTCCACCTATGAAATAAATCATACTTTTCTTTGGTTGTTCCAACTCAGTGCAAGGCTGACTTGATCTTACCCATTATAACAATGTTTACCCTTACTTACCCTAACTTCTGAACCTAAAAAAAAAAAACAGACATTGAGAAATTTGTTTTACTACAGGTTATAAACACTCTATAGTAATAATCTAAAATTCATATATTTTTCTTTAATTGTTTAGAGGTGAACAAGTAGCTACCTACAATACAATATGCACAACCACATGCAACTTTAAACTCCATAAATGTTACAATGGTAATGATTTTTCCTTATGTTTCTCTGTTGCTCTGAGGATACTTTTACAAAACGAATCGTTTACAGCAGAATGAAATATTTTAAGCATCGATTATAGTTTACATTTTATTTTAACATTTTCCTATGTACAAAACTCATGGATTTATTTACAGATATTAATTTTCAATTTTATTAAGTGGCAAATTTTCAAAAAAAGCTTTAAATTAACCTCAGCTTATATAACTAGTAAGGCATGGAAAGTTAAATAAAATCAATAAATAATAATAATAATAATAATAATAATAATAATAATAATAATAATAATAAAAAAAAAAAAAAAAAATACATTTTCTCATAATGCTAGTAATAAAGGAACCAGAGATTTCATTACTCCACTTGGATTCATCAATGTTTTTCTTCGTTGTTTCAATTGCTCTGAGGATGCTCTTACTGAGTGAATCCTTTGTGACACAATAAAACATTTTAAACATCTAAATGGTTTTCAAATATTCCATCTTAAATACTTTGTCCAGATATTTTGCATAAGTCACTTTATCATATATATACAGGGTGCAATGGGTAAATTGTTGCTACTTTATTTTTAATTTCATGTATATGCACAGTAGAACTAGATCAGTTGGGTACTGTCTGTGAAAAAAAGAGCACCATGTTGCAATTTACACCACCAGAAATTTGGAAACGGTATGCTGTACTGCTTGGAATTCCTGTCGGAAGGTCCAATATGAACATTTCAGAGTGTTTGCATGTCAATCTGAGGCAAATGCGGAGTATTTGGATAGAGGTGAATGAGTCTAATGGTGATTACAAAGTAGTCTGGTGTGATCACTAGTGATGGTGATGTTATACTATTCATCTTCATACAGGGTCTCAAATTGAACGTGGAGACATACATCAAGTGCTTTGTGGAGGTAGCCTTCAGTCAAGAGGTGGCTGCTTGAAGACCCTATGTCTGGCAACAGGACTCTGCACCGTGCCACACAAGCAGGAGAACCCAGTCATGGCTGTCAGACAATTTCTGCGAACACATCACACCTTATATCTGGCTACCTAAGTCCCCAGACTGCTAAGCCCTTTATTATGTGTGGGGTGCAATTGAGTGAAAGACAAACAAAACAGCAAAGAAGGCAAGGATTATGGCAGCATTCACCAACTTAAACAAGGAGACCATGCAGAAGAGTTGCAGGAGATTCAGAAGTCATCTGGAGGCAGAGGTTGAAGCCAGTGGTGGTTTTCTTGAATAAATTTACTTTTTAGTATTTCAAGATATTTTTGTGTAATTTTGGTAAATATATCTGTTAAAATGAGATGTCAGTGTTATTTTCATTTTTATGTAATAAATTACAATTGATGGCAATTTATCTATCGCACTCTTTCTCTCTCTCTCTTTCTCTCTCTCTCTCTCTATATATATATATATATACACACTAGGTTCGTTAAAGACGACTGACAAGGTTCTGCAAAGACGACTAGACATGAATAATATATATATATATATATATATATATATAATATATATATATATAAAATTTAGTATCCATAGTCATTTTATATATATATGTAGTATCCATAGTCATTTTAAGTTGTTGTCTGAATTCTAACAGGAATTATTTTTTGTTATTAATTTTTTATTAGTTTTTTTTTTTTTTTCTAAGTGTTGCATCTAATCATAAAGCTGAAGATTTTTTATAGTAACATTAAATTCAAAACAAAGGTGGGAAAATGAAATAGAGGAAAAAAAAACATCAGAAAAATTTTATTACCGTTTTTTTTCTTTTGGAAATCTGCCTTACAAGTTAATCTCTATCTGCAAAATAAAACCAAATATTCATTGTGAACATTTGAAATGGAATACTGCAAGTTAAAGAACCCGGGCTAAATAAAAAAAAAACAAAGAAGATAGCAAACACTTAAATGGAATAGGGAAATAAAGGAATATTGTAATAAAGGAATCATGTAGCAAATAATATAGTATAAAATGACATGATAATCAATGAGAATATGAAAAAGAAATCCAAACTTCAGATAAGTTTTCAGCCTTTAAAATCCATTACATAAACAAAGGAAAAGAATTAACAAATTCATTTATGTAAGAACTGTTAGGGTTATCTGGTGTTGCCTTAGGAAATAATAACTACAAATATAACAACATAGCAAAAAATGTTTTTTTTTAAATATATTACTTTTACGCAAGAAATGAAATGAAAAAAGATCATTTATACTTTGTTCACATTAAAAAATAGCTGTTAAATATTCTGATGAATAAAAAATAGCTTGATTTGCTTTGAATTAGATTCGTTTCTGATTCACTCTACTTGTCGTCAAGATGGAATGCAAGTAAAACCAACAATAAAAAAGTCATCATCTGCTCAGGGGCTCTTGGCATCACATCTTGCTCACAAAACAAATACCCTTAAAAAACTATAAAATACAATATAACAGGAGCCAATCATGAATGTTGCCACCAAAAAAAACATGCAAAAAACAATAAGTCATGATCCACAATATATGTTTTAATAATGCTACTGATGATACTGTAGAAGAGTCATGTCAAATAGACAAGGTCAATAAATGCAACACATGTATCAAATCCAGTCTGTATCAACTCTACCTTTCCTCCAAGTCACTTCCCTTGCCCACAAAGAGACATCCCACTGATATCCTCTGTATTGCCAATACCAAGAATTTTATATTAACAATTCTTGTCTTGCTTTTTATTTTCACCTTACTGGCAGTACTTGTTGTTTCATATTCTTCTTGACATTTCCTTTCCATTAACTCAGTCCTTAACTTATTCTCAACACAATGTGTGTTTATAATAAAAAAATTACATTGTCCTTGAGGTTGACAAGAAATCTATGTATAAAAGATTTCCCTATTGAAAGTCAATATGAAATGGTCAATATGAAAAGGTTATTTGTTGATCCAATCTTAGAACAGCCAACATGGCTATAAAAAAGCATGGAGAAGTCAGGTTGATTATGTCACAGCTGAGCCTCACCAGGAACTGAAATCTTATTAATTCAAATATAGCAAGTATATTAATTATAAGGATAATCAAAATTAACATATACTACTTTTTTTTTCTTACCCTATCAATGTCGAAGAAACAGTCTGATAATCAGGAGAGTTCTATTGCACAACTTGGAGGGTCAAGTTTTCTTAGAAGCATGGTATGTATTCCAACTTTCAGTTGAACACCAGACAGGACAAAGCATGCTGGATCAAGTATTAATTTCCCCTGCAAAGGAGATGCAGGTTCGACCCCTTTTGGAGGAAATTTTCTTTACTTAGATTTCTTGAATGCACAGGCTGATAGATGTATTACACACTGTTCAATAAATAAAAATGAGACATCTATTTCAAATAAGAAGTGTCCACTACAATAATATTTGAAGCAATAAAAATACAAGATTAAAAATAAATCCATTAATTACAAACACACACACACACACACACACATATATATATATATATATAAAAGATGATGAGACAAAGAGGAAAATTTATTCACATGTTTCACCAACAGCATTTGCTTTCTATGGCGTCCTCAGGTTAGAATGAAAGAAAGACAAAACACTATATATGCAGAAAAATACCTTGGAATCTCTGAGGATAAGTGGGGACTATAAATCAAATTAAATTTGGTTACCTTATCATTTCGAATTCCCAGACTCCAGAGAGTGCTTGTCTACCTATATAGTAGTCATTTGCTGTTGTTGGATTTTAATCAGTCCAATGAAACTAGAGAGTTTTTTTAGTATATATATATATATATATATATATATATATATATATATATGCATACTTACATTATTTCCATTATTTGGATTGTTATCCTCATCTTCATTGCCATATTCACAACTTTCAACCATTACACAAAAATATCTTGAGATATTAAAGGGTAAATTTATTCAATAAAATTTCCATTGGCTTTAACCACGGCCTCCAGACAAACTCAGAATCTCCTGCAACTCTTATTTTTCACCAACTGAACTCTGAAATTTTATTCACTAATTAAATCTTGAACTATTCAAATCTAGAGTTTGTCATCTTTCCTGCATAACTCAAGAACTTCACTTCTTGTCCTTTCTTATGCTAATACAACACCACACAGTAATACCACTACTTTGAGTGGTTCTTGGGCCTTGTATTGGTTGAACATTAACAAAAAGAACAAAAAAATTGGGATATCCCTAAACGTAATAAGAACAATCTATCCTTGTAGATTAAATAAAGTGTTCTGTTTGAAATCCCTGAAGGTTACCCAGAATGACAGGTATCATCCCAAGAATCTGTTCCAAGTTTTGAATTTATTTCTTCAATTTCATTGTTCTTTATTCTAAGGATACATCACTGATTGGAATATTTGGTAGTCTCTATAGTTTTGTTTTGATTCTTTTTCTTTGTCTTCATTGTCATGTTTTAAGCATGGGCCCTTTGCCATGTTTTAAGCATGGGCCCTTTGCCATGTTTTAAGCATGGGTCCTTTGCCATGTTTTAAGCATGGGCCCTTTGCCATGTTTTAAGCATGGGCCCTTTGCCATGTTTTAAGCATGGGTCCTTTGCCATGTTTTAAGCATGGGCCCTTTGCCATGTTTTAAGCATGGGCCCTTTGCCATGTTTTAAGCATGGGTCCTTTGCCATGTTTTAAGCATGGGCCCTTTGCCATGTTTTTAAGCATGGGTCCTTTTATGTTTTTAAGCATGGGCCCTTTGCCATGTTTTAAGCATGGGTCCTTTGCCATGTTTTAAGCATGGGTCCTTTGCCATGTTTTAAGCATGGGCCCTTTGCCATGTTTTCAGTTTGATTCCTTTGCCATGCTTTCACTCTGGCTCCTTTGCCATTGTTTTCAGTCTGGCTATTTTTACAATGTTTTTAGTGTGGTCCCTTTGCCATGTTTTAAGTTTGGGTCCTTTCTCATTGTTTTAAATCTGGTTCCTTTGCTATGTTTTCTGTGTGGCTTGTTGGCCATTATTTTCAGTTTGGTTCCTTTTCTTTTTTCAGTGTTGTCTCTTTATCATCTTTTCAGTATGGCTCCTTTGCCATTGTTTTTGATCTGGCAACACTTACCATTTTTAATCTGACTGCTTTGCCATGTTTTCCACATGGCTCCTTTTCAATGTTTTCAGTCTGGCTCTTTTTGCCATTGTTTTAAGTCTATCTCCTTTAGCATTATTTTCAATCTAACTACTTTGCCATGTATTCACTGTCACCCCTTTGCCATGCTTTCAATCTGGCTCCTTTACCATTGTTTTCAGTCTGGCTCCTTTTCCCTATTTTCAATCTGGCTCCTTTGTCAAGTTGTCAGTCTGGCCATTCTCAAATTTCATAGTGCATTTTCATTAGCCAAACAACACTAAGTGAACATCATTCTCCATGTACTTTTATATAAATTCAGGTTCACAATAGTATACTGCATTCCAGCATTGCATGCAAATCAATAAGATAGTAATAATTATGAAACTAATGACCCTAGAGCCATCAAATATCAGTCAAATATAGATTGTAGTTTTCTACAAAACTTCACAAAATCTGTAAATATATTAAAATAAAAAAAATTATATTAACCTTCAGGATATAATAATAGTTTTCCAATCAATTTGAACAAAGAGGAAAAACTCAGACAAATGGTTGCAATGAATATTCACTAAATTCTAAGGAATCTGGGAGAAATATGAAAAGGATAAAATCTGTGAAAAACCGAGAACCAGAATATCAAAATTATTTTATATTCTGCAAAATTACAACTTGAAAATTTATGTTTTCATGAAACCTAAAATATAAATTACACAGAATTAAATAATTTGATCGCTTACAGTACAGAAATCGAAACCTTAACACTGAAATATATATATATATATATATATGTTATGCTGGAATATACAAATTATGATCATTTAAACCATTCCATTTTATATTCAAGCATGTTAAATGAATCTGTTTGAAGTAACAGGAGGATAATAAAAAAAACAATGACCAAACACAGGAATGATTTATTCAAAGAAATGATATAAAGAAAGCAAAGAATTACAAGCTGAGTCAAATAAAACACTAAAAAAGTAATATTATCTTCTTCCATTGAATTTAGAATTTCTTCCAGGGAGGACATCTTCATGAACAGTTAATATCACTTTCAAAATATCATTCTTGGGCAAAAATGGTCTGCTCTCCTCATAAAGCAGTCTCCAAAGACTTTTGATAGCGTTAAACTCCAACAATCATGCTGACTTTTCCATAGTTCAGTCATTTTTTCACCCTAATTTATCTCTGTATCCAATGCTTGCAATAGCAGTATGATCTGGAATATTGTTGTGCATAAATACAACTTTCTGTTTAAATGCCAGTATCATTTTTTGAGCCATGGATAAAAGTTTCTGCCCAGTAAATACATTTAGCAAGGTGATTCATCTTTAGAGGAGGGCCAACATCAGGTTTGGTGCACATTGTTAAGCACATCAGGATATGCCATCATGAGGTTTTAGGTACATTTGAGGCTTCACAGCAGTAAATAACTCTATTCTATTCTCAGGTGGGTGCTTACACATCTCTATTTTAAAACAGGAAGCTAATTGTCAAATAAGAGACAAACGCTCATTTATCAGCATGAAGCTGGTTTCATATTACATGTCTTAATTATATACAGCTCTATTTCAAGAGTTTTAGCAATTTTCACTGTTGCTTTTCCTTCAAAAAGCATTTTTTATAATCATTTCACCCCAATCAAAATCAGTAAAGTCACCAAGACACAAGGACTTACTGAGTTTTTAGAGAATACAAGAAAAAATACTATTAAGGAACAATAAAAAAACAAGAATTAAGAAGAAAGAAAATAATGATTGATATTACATTTAAATTCAAAGCTGAATGGAAAGTTACAAGCCAGTAGATACTTCCACAAGAAAGAAGTGCAATAGAAGAAAATATTAGCATAGAACTGACAGTTTAAGCTTACCATTTTGACTGTAAAACTATGGCACTTAAATTCATAAAGTCTAGGTAAGAAGTTAGGGCAGAATTCAAAATTGCATGTAGAATTCCCCTCATATTCCCCTAATGAGAAAAAAGTTCTACTCAGACAGCTTCTACTCAAGAACTATTGCATTATGAAATGGACTCCCGAGAGAATGCATCCCAATCTTAACCTCTTCAAGTCTCGTGTTAACTTTTGTCTATCCTACATATCTTCATAATGTACACTTCTTGCTTACTTTCTGTACACCATTACAACAACCTTATTTAGTACCTTGAGTGCTTCTAGGGACTTATATTGGGAAAACAGTAACAATAAAAAAGATGCCCTGCTGAGGTGCATACAATACAGAAATCCACCTATATTCCTTTCATATTCCATTAGTGAGAAGGAAGTTCCACTTCTTTTCATGAACTGCTACTTTGTGAATAAAAAATAATGCTTTCTCAGCTACTACAATCTTAACCTTTTCAAGTCTAGAGTTAACTGATATTTTTCACACTTCCTACTAAACTCTGCTTCTTACAACTTAATCTTACCACTCATACAGCAACTACCTTCATCAATGCTCTCCTTTGAGTGCATCTTGGGCCTTATATAAGGTAAGCAAAAAACATCAAACAGATTTGGTTAATCAGTGAGTGGTTAATTTAATCCCTTCAATATAAACCCAGAATTCCCATGAAAAATGAAAGTAATCAGAAGAAATCATAAGTGGAAATCTCTCTTCAAATCTGATTGTTCCAGTTTCAAAGACCTTCTTCATCAGTTAAGAGAGTGTTTCTCAGCAAGTGCACGAGGGTACACTAATGTACCCTGAAACTAGCCAGGTGTTCCTCCAAGTAAACAGAAGAGTAATTTATGAATTATTTTTATATTTAATTTTTTTTTTGAAAGATAGACACCAAGCAATGTAATGTCTTGAAAATAAATACTTATTTCAGATTTCTTCATTGTTTTCCTATTTTCAAATTTCAGAACTTATTTTCCTTATCAAAATTTAAGGTGTGCCTCAGTGTTTTAGTTATTCTACAAGTGCGCTCTGAAGTAAAAAAAAAAAAAAAAAAAAATGAGAAAAACTGAGTTAAGACATGCTTATACTAATATTCTCTTAGAAGAAAATTAGCAGCATCAAGTTCCCAATAACTGTCAGGTTTCATCGCTGAGGAAATATTAATTAATGGGGGGGGAACAAATTGAGTAGTTGTGTAAAAATAGAAAGGGGTGTGAAACAAAGATGCATCTTCTCCCCACATTTATTCAACCTTTACAGTGACGCCATCCAAAGGGAACTGGAGACC
The DNA here is from genome assembly GCA_903632075.3 of Acanthosepion pharaonis. NCBI lineage: Eukaryota > Metazoa > Mollusca > Cephalopoda > Sepiida > Sepiidae > Acanthosepion > Acanthosepion pharaonis. The sequence goes on along the minus strand of CAHIKZ030000446.1, from coordinate 3,223,743 downwards.
CTACCAAGATTTATATTGGTGGATGTAATATTAACAACTAGCAGCATGGCCTGGTGTTTCCCATGCTTGATTCAAAAATCGTATGACTCATACAGCAATCGCTATCACTTGACTTAAAATATTTTTGCCCTTCCTTGCCTTGAAAGGAGTGCCCTTTGCTGTGCTGATGTTGCTACATGCCTTACTTCTTGCCTATCTCACACTGCAAATTTTTTCTAAGCTCTATACTAAACATTAAATCTGTTAAGAAAAAAGAACTAAACAAAATGAAGACAAAACAATCAGCTTTAAAAAAGGACTCATAACTGGAAAAACCAAATGAAAAAAGAATGTTAACAACAAATACTTTTTCACACCCAACCCAGTTCTGCAGAATCAGAATCAACATTGAGTTTAAGCAAACGAATGAGCCAATTGGAGTAAAGTGCCATGCAGATTTAAATTTTTCTCACTTGTGATGAATGCAGCTATCAATTTTTTTTGGCATGCTAGTTAACATTTGTGTCAGTCAGCTGTTGGCTCTCACACTGGCCAATAGAATCTTCCTGCCTATTCATGGCAGGCAGCTATAGGCTCTCACTCTGGCCAGTACAAAATGGCTGCAAACTACATGAAAACTGCCGTAGAAGCATGAAAAAATCGATTATTTCCACTAACGATGGGAGTTGGGAAATGCAAAGTTGGTCTTGGCCTTCCTGCTAACTTGGAGTATGTGCATATAAATTTTGGTACAAATCCATTGAAAATTGCAGCTGTGCATTCGTTACACACACACACACACACACATCCTGCCTTTTATAGACAGAGATACAAGATATGCAGTTGACACCGTGTTGATGGTTGGCTCAGGAAGGAAACTACAGCGAAGATGGAAGAAAAAACCAAGAAAAAAGAATACCCGTTAACTGCAAAAAAGTATGACCATCAGATTCCGAAGATGCAAGTTATGAATTGGAGATATAATCATCAAGTAAGCGCATAATTTTCAAATATCTGGGGAGAATTTTAACAGAAGATGGATTGCTATGTGGTATAGATCCTCTTATTTGGCAGTGAATGTTGGACAATTTCCCAACAGATGAAAAAATTTAGAAACAGCAGAAATGTGGTCCTACAGAAGGATACTGAAAATTCCATGGATGGAACAAGTAAGAAACAAGGAAGTCTTTAATAAATGGTAACAGAAAGAACACTTATACCCAAAATCAGGAGAAGATAGCTGAAATTCCTTAGACACATAATGAGGAGAGAAGGTTTGGAAAACTTAATCCTCACAGGGCATACTGAAGACAAGAGAGACAGGGGAAGGCAGCAAACCACTTACCTCACAAGCTTATGTGAATGGATGGCAGAATGGCAGGCATTGTTCTTAGCAAAGTGAGGGAAACTTCTCAGAGCCATGCAAGACAGAAAGCTGTGGAGAGCCATGATTGCCTATATCCAGATGGGACATGACACACAGAAGAAGAATGTACTGTTATTTCCTCAAACAAGGATTATGCCAACAATCATGTACAATAAATATGATTGATTCATTTTTTTATGGTTTATTGTAAGAATTTTGGCGAAATAATAAATTATTTGCTGATACAAATTCCTATTATTTAACTCATAGCTGGGGGGAGAAGAGTATGATTTGTACCTTTCCCAAAGGTATTTGCACATAAGTGAATTTAACAAATCCATCTGGAATTGGAACTAACCGATTTCTCATTCCAAGTTGAAATCCATGACACCACTTGGACATCCAAGTTTACAGCACTTGGTATTACCAAGCAATCACCCATCTAGGTACTGACCAGGCTTGATGTTGCTTAACTCCAGCGATTGTATGAGAACCAGTGTGATATGCTCATAAGACACAATTAAAAATAGCATTATTCTGATGCATATGCTTTTGTTATTTGCCTGTATAAGAAGCATACTTGAAAAGTGACAATATTTTTGCAACACATCATTAAAAAACAAAAAGATTCTAGCCCTGTTGTGATGGGTAATTGTTATGGTAATTTTATCATGCATGTATGGACTCTCCCAGCTATAAATAGGAGCAGGTACTGCCTTTTGGGGAGGGAAGTTTTCAGCAGTCAGCTCTGACAGTAGGACCGAACATTCTTGCTGTAACACTCTCGTTTGTATATGTTTGTATTACTGTTTCTGTTAACATATTTGTTTAACTCAATTCTTCTCTTTGTGTCTTTATTTCTGGCCCTAACAAGGCCACAACAGTAATTGAATGACAAAATGAAAAAAGTCCTGTGATGCATTTTGTGCTTCAAAAGGATTTCTACAGACTAAATAATGTTTTATTGTTGGAATGAAAATAGAGGAAGGGAAAGAAATGCATCAGATGTCGGTTATAGTTTGTTATAATCTAGAAAAAGGTTTCTGAATAAGAATAACCAAAATAAAGGTTGGGAATGGAACAATAATATTTATGACAGAAACAGCATACAAGATTCACACGTGGCATGTAGTATGTAATCAACTGCTAGTAGTGAGCTTGAAGTGAATCAAGGTGAATCGCAAATGAAGATATTCACTAACCTCCCAACGCAGTCAGATGTGGCACAAGAGAGAAAGAAAAATGATTATTAGAAAGTTTCTCTTTTTCCAAAGAAAGTCTTCTCTTGTAAAGGACCACCATGTGTCATAAATAGAAAAGTTAACTTTATGACTGAGTTTAAGAAAAAAAAAATCTATCTTAAAATGAAATTTAAAATAAACTTTTGCAAAAAATGTTTAAGACAGTGCATATTTTCTTTGTAAAAGAATTTACATCACCTTTTACCAAAACGTAAGAAATATGAATATAATTTTTTTTTAATATGAGGCAAAAGATGGTATTACTGTATACACACACACACACACACACACACACATATATATATATATATATATATATATATATATATATATATATATATATAAAAATTCTGTATATAAAAATAAACCGTTTCAACTGCACCTCACAATACACTGGAGAAACTGGCAGAAATTAAAAAGATGTATCTATGAACATGTTGTAAACTAGGGAATGGTTACTGAATAAGAATAACCAAAATGCAGGTTAGAAATGGAACAATAATATTTATAACACAAATAACATGCAAGATTTGCTAGCAACATTTTGTAATCAACTGCTAGTGATAAGCTATAAGTGAATCCCAAGTGGAAAACAACATACAGTATATACCACTGTATTTATATTAATTGGGACATACTCATTATTGTCCATAGGTACGGTATAACATAGTGATACATTCAGAGAAATGCTGAAGGTGTGGGGATGCTTGGCTTTGTGGGAGTAAAATAAGCATATACCATCTCCTCTCTTGCTTATAACCATGCATTGTAATAAAATGGAATTAGTCAAATAATGCTTCATAAGCTTCTACTTAGAGTTGCTGCTATATCACAAACATTAAATTTAAATTTTTAACTTCTACTGCTCAAATACCCACTACATGCAAGTCATTAGTGGCCCACCAACAGGCAGCCAATGGCAATGCCAGCAGTCTTCTGGTGGCAGCCACCAATTGGCCTCTAGCAGTCTGCCAGTGGTATCATTGCCAAGAAGAATATGCCGGTAGTCCGACAGCAGGCCACCAGCAATAAACGCTAGTGGCATGCCACACAGTGGCAGATTGGTGGCTTATGTGTAGGGATCTAGATGCACAACCTGGCCAACCTCATTCAGCTATCTACTACTTCTGTTTTTGTTTTTATCACTGTTATTTATAAATAGTCATGCCATCCTGAAAGAAATCAGGAAATCTTTTGCAATCATTTTCTTGAGAAATGGTTTTCTCTTTTGTTCCTGTTTAAAATTTTTCATTAATTTCCCATAATCTTTTTGGACACACATTCAGATTTGAATCTCTCTTTATATTTAAGGCTTATGCATTGAGAACAATTTTGTTGGGAGGACAGACGTTCCTCAAGCAAGAGAGTTAAAAAAGGAATATACAAAAAAACGATATATAATTAATAATATATTTTATGGCACAAGCAAACTAAATAGAAGAAATGTAAAAGATTCAATGAAGACACATGTGTAGAAATATCGTAATAGTGTTCACAGACTGTATGTATATGTGAAGAGTACCTATGAAAGATTGTAAGACATTTGAGAAGAGTTTGTTATCAGTTGGTGCGGTAGAATTATTACATGTGCTAGAGCATAGTCAAGTAAGGTTAGGGTATTTTTATGGTGTGTATTATGTTGTGTTTAACAGGAGATGATATTATGCAGATAAATGCAGTGATCATGATGATGATGATGATGATGATTTTATTCAGATAAATGCAGTGATCATGATGATGATGATGACGATGATGACGATGATGATGATGATGATGATTTTATTCAGATAAATGCAGTGATCATGATGCTGATGATGATTGTATTCAGATAAATAATGCGATGATGATGATGATGATGATGATGATGATGATTGTATTCAGATAAATTATGTGATGATGGTGATGATGATGATGATGATGATGATTGTATTCAGATAAATGCAGTGATCATGATGATGATGATGATGATTGTATTCAGATAAATGAAGTGATCATGATGATGATGATGATGATGATGATGATGATTGTATTCAGATAAATGAAGTGATCATGATGATGATGATGACGATGATGATTGTATTCAGATAAATGCAGTGATCATGATGCTGATGATGTATATGTATAGGTGGCCACTCGTATTGGAAGATACTCGTCTACTAGGGTTGCTAGTCAATCCCTATTGCAGACACTTGCTTAGGTGCATTTGTGTTTATTCAACACCCACAGAGCCCACCTGTGGTTTATACTGCAACTATGCTGAGCAGACCTTAGTTGCAGTTCCTTGGAGAGAGCGCTTTATCGAGCATGATCAACAATTTGAACAAGGCCAGCACGCTCAAACCCTCGGCCACGATGCTTTGTGACTTTGTGCTAGCGCAGCTATTGATGGCCCCCAGTGGTTCCACCTAATTCCACTCACAAGGCTTGGGTCAACCTATGGTATGGTTTTCAGGCACTTTCCAAAGGTGCCACACGCTGGGATTAACCCCTCCAGTCCGATAACATCAGGAAGTCTCCTTCCTGACAAATCGACCATGGTGAGATTTGAATCCAAGTCTCATGGTCAGATGGGCAATGTTCTAACCACTCGGCCACATGATGATGATGATAGTATGCAGATAAATGCAGTCATGATGATGATATACAGGTAAATGCGGTCATGATGATGATCATGATTTACAGGTAAATGCAGTGATGATGATGATGATGATAGGTTGCAGATAAATTTAGGGATGATGATGATGATGATGATGATGATGATGATGATAGAGAGAAAAATGCAGTCATGATGATAATGATAGTATTCACATAAATGCAGTGATGATGATGATATGCAGGTAAATGCAGTCATGATGATGATACTATACGGATACATGTAGTCATGACGACGATACTATTTAGACAAATGCAGTGATGATGATGATGATGATTATATGTTCATGAACAAAGATATATTTTTCATGCTACAGATGACAACTAAGAAGCTTGAAGCTAAAGTGTAGGGAATGAAAAGTGCTTCAAATAATGTAAAAATCGAAAGAGCAGATAAGTTAAAATCAAAGAAAGAAAAAAAACTGAAGTTTATACATTGTGAAGGATCCAATATTAACATGAAATAATAAATAATAAATGGATAATGTGTTAATCAAATAGGTTTTTATCGCTTATATATTTTTGATTTATTAAAAAATAAGAATTTAAATTATGCTTATATATACTTACTATAAACATATTCTGTGGGTACTAGTGTTTGAGTAGACATTCCTGGTTTTTAAACACTGAAATTAATGTCTACTGGCCTAAAGGAAAAATTCCCTCTCAACAGGAGGCATATGGATTATATAAATATATCCTTCCTGCTAGGAGATACATTTTCTTCATTAAGTCACTTGTTTTCTAGGTCCGTAGACATTAATTTCGCCATTGCAAAACAAAACAAAATAGGAATATCTACTCAAACATGTGTAGCCACAGAATAGTGAAAAATATTGTCAGATTAAAATGGTTCATTAATTCTTTAAAAATTATGTTGTACTGTGTAGGAAAATATAATAAATAAACTCTCTCTCTCTCTCTCTATATATATATATATATATATATATATATATATATATATGTGAAAAGTGTGTGTATAAATATAAATGTAAATATATATATATATATATATATATATATAATTGTTTGATGATCGCAAAAGCGTGAAACCCAGTGTCACAAACTCACATCAATCTAACCAAAAAAATATATATATATATATATATATATATATATATATATATATACACACACACATACACAGATATATTTGACTAATGGTTGGTAATTGAATGACAAAATGGAAAAAAAAATGCTATGGTTTTCATCCTTTGAAAGAACTTCTTCAATCAAAGATTTTTGGTTTTTTTTATTGATGGAATTATATATGTTCAGGGAAGGAAAGAAATACAAACAAGTTATAATTATACACCAGAGAAATACAGAAAAATGCAAGAATGCTTAACATTAAATTTAAATTTCTGATGTGTTTTGTGTGTCAACCTAACCAACTTTATTCAGCTTTCTACTGCTTTTGTTTTATCACTACTTTTATTAAATATCCTACATTGTCATAGAAGATTTTTTTTCTTTTAATCACATCACTCCAAGCAAGGAAGTAAAGCCACTAAGAACCATGGATTACAGAGTCTGAAAGAATAAGAATAAAAAGAAAAACATAATTAAGGAGCAAGATCAATAGAAAAGTAATCAAGAGGACAGTAGATAATGAATGACATTGCATTTGAATTTTTGAAGATTATGGTTGGCTGGAAAGCATGAAGTCAGAAGGGAGATCCATAAGTGAGAAGTGTGAGTAAAGAAACTGTTAGCATAAAACTTACAGAAGAAAGGTAAATATACTGTGCAAAACTGGATGTAAATTTACCATGGAAAACTTAGAAATTAATTCATTTTCTGTACATTTTTGCTTCAATGAATTACTTTCTTTAATTAAATCTGTATTCCTTAAGTCAAAATTGCATAGAAATATATGCTTCCATCAGTAAGAACAGTCTGAAGAAGTCCTTTTGAAGGATAAAAACATGTTACACAGGATTTTTCCCATTGTACTTTGTTTAATAAAAACTGACACATTCAAAAGTTAATATGCTGTTTTTTTTAATAAATATATCTTTTAATTATATATTTTGCATAAATGGTATATTTATCAAATAATATATCCTGAAAATTTTACTAACATTGGTTGACTAAGACCAATTTTTTTTTGAAGTGATTGACTTGAATAATGAAATCTGATATTGAGTATTACAATTACATCCTAAATTTTCATTCAAATTTCATTAATTTATTGGCTTTGAAGACAGTAAATCATGACCCTGTTGTCACAATTAATGTATTGCCTATTCTATCTATCATTTACAATTACCTCAATTTATATTAATTGATTTCTTGGCTTGATGGGATAAACCTACTCCATCCTGATACGTTTTCTATGTTTATTAAATAGCTAAGATGTGAGATAAAGGCAAATGGCTTTCAATACTGATAGAAAAGGAGTGAAATAATTTTTAACATGGAAATCTCTGCACATTATTCAAGAAGCTTATAGGATTTTTCTAATTATACACTTTTTTTTCCTATAGATAAAATAGACAAAACAACATGCAAAGAGGTTTAATTTCCTGTCATCATGAACACTAAATCACATTTATAAAACTGCACTTAGCAAAAGAATTCCTCAGAGCTACAGGTATATATTGAGAAATTTCCATATAAACACGGTAGCAGGTTTATATATGGAAAGGTGATTCAGTTCCCAAAATTATCAACTTTTGTTATATTGTATAAAATAAGGACAAATAAAACAATTGTAATGTTTTAAATTCCCTTGAGAGCCAACCAAATCACTCAAATTACATCCTAAAATTATCCATGTGAAAATAGAAGCATGTTTCTTATCAAACTATACATACAAAAAGATGAAAACAACAGCTAAAACCTTATAATTCCACATCTTTGGCACATAAATAAAGAATTACAGAGTATCCATAAATGCTTCTTTCTACTTTCATTGTTCTGTAAAACATGTACGGATGGTATCTAGGAATGAGAAATCAGAGAGCCAAGTTCCAATTCCTGTCAGGTCCATTATATTCCCTTACATGCAAGTACTGTTGGGAAAGGTATGACTCCACCTCTACTCTCCCCAGCTATGGGTTAATTAGTAAAACCATTATGATCTAAAAAAATATCCTTACAAACTTAAAAATATTTTCTGCAATTAAATAACCTGCAAAGGGTTGATAAGCCATAAAAAAACAAATCAATCAGAGAGCCAAGTTCAAATTCCATTTGAGTTTGTTACATTCACTTACACTCAAACACCCTTAGGAAAGGCATGAACCCAACTCTTCCCTCTGGACTAAAGGTAAAACAGCAAGGCATACTAGATTCTTTAACCTTGGTTAGCAACCAGCTTAGAACTCTGAACTGAAAACTGATTGGGTATGGGCTAGCAACTTTGTCCCATTAAAACATACTTGCTATGAGAAACACAGCTTCAGCGCAATGCTGTTGAGAGCTGTGTCCTCATATTCCCCATTGGAGCATACAGGACTTGAGCCTGAGTATGAGGAAAAAATGATTGGAAATAAAAAAAATATATATATCGAGCTAATTTGAAAGTGGGAATATTACCCCCATACAGAAGAAAATATAAAAATCAGTGGGTTCATTCTTTTTCTTCTTTGTGCTATGCTTCTTCAGGACAAGGCTCTCCACAACTTCCTTCATAGCTGTAATAAGGATTTTCTTTTTGCTATATCTCCTAATCCCTATTCTGCCATCCATTTACACAAGCTTGTTAGGCAGGTTATCCCACTTGCCTTCAATCTGCAGAACCACACTTCTGGCAATTGACCCATAGTCCTTTCTTCTTGCTTTCCTTTACTACCTTTTGCAAGAATTTTTGTAGTTTTCTTTCTGTATCTGCTATTAACACTATGACTTTTACATCTCTTATGTTGCTAATATTGTGATTGCCAATAATAAAACCTGGAAGGACTTCTAATTGCCTCAGAATCACCTCACTGGAAAGTTTAAATAAATCTGGCAAGAAGACACATCCTTGTCTTACTGCCCCTCATTTTTATTTCTGTATATTTACTGAATTCATTTTCATTTTCTAGCTGTATGCAGATAGTTTGCTGCCAGTATAGGTTCTGGATTATTCTAATATCTTTCCCAAATACCAGTTTCAACCCATGGTATTTTGTTGCTAACATATTCGGTTTATGGTATTTCTATTGCTTTAAGTCTCTTCTTCATCTCTGAGGAGATTATCACAGCATTCACTAGAGGGAACATTATTATATAACAGTTCACAATTTTTTCTAATGAAATTTTGTTTCTTAATACTTTGTGCAGCTTTTGTAAAGTACCATTGGCTATTTCCATGCATTTTCAGATTTTGGTGTTGCACTTAAAACACTTCCAAAATAAGGTATGCAGATAAAAAAAAAATAGACTTTTCATCAGTGTAAAATTCAAACAGAATTGATTTATTTACAATAATTTATATTGAAAGAAGTAGGGAGTAAATTCTTGTTCAAAATATTCTTTTGTGAAGCTAAACATCATTCTGGCTGTCCCAATCATCATTAGTTCCTTAATTAGTTTGCACGACCATTACACCCTGCCACAATCTCATAAATAATAGATCATTTCGTTTTGACTGCATGAAAACATGGAAATGACATATCAGAGGTGCTACTTGGTTTCAGTGAGAAAATGAATAAAAGAAAGAAAGAAGAGAAAATAGAAGTGTTTAATGATTCAAGGAAATGGAAAAAGTTTCAAATTTCAAATCTTTTCATTTGTACCCACTTCTTAAAATAACGACTAGCATTCATATTTATAATTGTTATTGCAATGTTTTGTTAAAGTTGTTAAGCTCAAATATTTAATGATGCAGTAGGGGAGTTTCTATGGATATTTTAGTGTAGTAGAGCCCCCATGACCTTATTTAATCATTAACTTAAGAATTAATATTCATTAGAATATTAAGATAGGAAAACTGTTAAATTTTCACGGATCTTTCTAGTAAAAATTAAGTTAGGTAGATAAACATGTTTATGTCAAAGTGAAGACTTACATTGGTTGATAAAGTTAAAAATATGTTCTTGGGACTGTGAATATTCATGATGTTTTATTAATGTTCTGACTTGTCCAGGGTTGATAAGTCAAAGTTTTGTGTTGAATGAGAAGTTCTGAATAAAAGTCATTTTAGTAAACTTGTAGAAGCTGGTGGGCCTTCTAAAATTATGCTGACAGTGAGCAAGTTCTTTTGTATCATCCAGGAAAACTTGGTTGATTTCTTCACATGTCCAAAATTGTTTGTACAAAGTGTTCTTATGTTGCCTGAAGTTATTTGTGGCCATATAGTTTCTCAAAGTATAAAAACCTCTTCTCTTCCTGCTTGACCCCCATCTGTCTTGACTATCTTCTCTGATAAGGTATGAATGAATACTGGCTAATGATCTTTTTTCACATAAATTTTTATAAAAGGAAACTGTAATATGAGAAACAAGAAAGCATAAATTATTTTACTTGTTATTGAATATTGATTCCAATCCTACCCTGTCCTGTCATGCTTAGAATTCAACAGCTGCATCCCTTGCAGAGAGGTAAATCTCCGACCACAAATGAAGCCACCTTCCAAATAAATACTTATAGACGCAAATAACCAATATTTATCCATCCCCAAACTTTAATATTCATTCATGCCTCATAATACTCAGGATAAGAAATTTGATGTTCTCTCTTCTCATCCTCTCCCAACCAAAAAAACTTTTATTATATTTATGTCTTTAGCTGATTAATGATCTTTCTCATATTTTGGTTTGCAGGATCTCAAAGCTATCTTTTTAAATTATCAAAATTCATTTCAAAATCTGTTCTTCCAATTGCTGGAAAATAATCTTAAGGATGAATTTTATTCTGAGTCTTTTTCCTTCTGGAACAGTCCTATTTTTTATTAACCTGAGCCAGACAAAGTGTCACCATAATCATGCTCAGATTCAAGGCTGATCAAGAAAATCCAGTCCTAACATTTCATTGCTTGATAATGTCTCCACTTGTCAGAAAGCAGTAGAGTGCTGGATTTTTTTTTATAAAAGGAAATTATGTAATATAAGAAACAAGAAATAACCAATATTTACCTATCCTCAAACCAAGTAAATGCTTATAGACATAAATATAATAAAAGTTTTTTGATAGAGAGAGGAAGTGAAGAGAGAACATTTAATGCCCTATCCTGAGTATTATGAAAGGTGTAAATGAAAAAGCACAAGACACTTATTCTGGTGTGAAGTTTGGAAGGAAATTTAAATTTATTAATTATCATGAAAAAATGTAAAAGCACAGAATATAAAATTTACAAAACAGGTTTGCACAAAATCTTCCCTTGTGCACCACACAAATAGGCAAGATGACAAGTTCTAATTCCAATACTGTTGGGTTCATTATTTACATTATTCGGACTATTGTCCTCATCTTTGTCGCCATATTTATTACAATGTTTCGGCCGTTGTACACTCTGGCTTTCTTCAGGTGGTTAGAATGTCGAAATGAACCCTTTATTTTGCTCACTGGGGTAGACTGTTCTAGTTACACATGCCATGTTTTTAATGGATGTCAGTTATCAGTTATCTCCTGTTAATTTCCCTCTGAAAGTTCTCCACTGCCTTAACCGGGTATTGAACTCACACTCGTTGGGTCCTGTCACTGGATCTAACCAACAACTTATCCACTTGCCATGTGTCCTCAAGAAGGCCAGAGCGTACAACAGCCAAAACATTGTAATAGATATGGCGACAAAGATGAGGACAATAGTCCAAATAATGTAAATAATGTACATAATACCTCATCTCAGAAATATAGACAGATACTGAAAGGCTGAAACGTTGTAATAAATATGGCGACAAAGATGAGGACAATAGTCCGAATAATGTAAATAATGTACATAATACCTCATCTCAGAAATATAGACAGATACTGAAAGGCCAAAACGTTGTAATAAATATGGCGACAAAGATGAGGACAATAGTCCGAATAATGTAAATAATGTACATAATACCTCATCTCAGAAATATAGACAGATACTGAAAGGCCGAAATGTTGTAATAAATATGGCCACAAAGATGAGGACAATAGTCCAGAGAATGTAAATAATGTACATAATACCTCATCTCAGAAATATAGACAGATACTGTTGGGTTCATATTAACAATTATAATTATTATGAAAAAATGTTCACTTCAATTGACTGTCAAAAGAAGTTGAAAAGGTTGAAGATTCAAGCATCACTGAGTTTCTGGTTTGTAGCAACAGTAGGTAAATTTTACAAACTGAGGTTCAAAATTGAGAAAAATCTTGTATTTTCTTAAAAGTTCAAAATCATGGTTTATATCTCTAATTTTGTGAGAAAATTTCACTGACAACTAGAAATACAAAAGTATATCACTCTAAATTTTTACAAGCTTCTCCATTTATTTGTTTTCTTTCTATCTGCTTCTTCCATTTTTTTTCATCTGTTACATTCCTTTCATCATTGTAGTAGTAGAGGTCAGTATCAGCCTCTTTGTGAATGTCAAAATCCTATATCATTTTGCTCTACTAACAGCTGCCAATGACTTTTGCCTGTGAAAACCATGTCCCTTATATTTGTGCTTTCTTTTTCTCCTTCTTCATCTAAGTTCAGCATCCAGCTGACCTACTTCACTTGTGAAAACTAAATCTCTTCTTTTTTACTGCCTCCCACCAGTTCCTTATATCTGTCAAACAAGCCAGACTACTTAAATAACCACAAATAGGCTCAGAGTTGCATCAGAAATTTAATACTCTGGGTCCCTATCTTACTTTCCCTATTGGTTAAAAAATTAAAAAACGCATCTCTTTAAACCAAACTTTATTTAGATGGGTTAGACTAGAGTCATATATTTTTTGAATGCATAAACCAAATTTTATAGATGTAACTTTTTCTAAAACATCAGGCTTCATTTTAGCAGTAATTCTTCCATCAACTTGAGCTTCATATATACAAAGTTTTACACAAAATTTAATTGATGCCATTTTTTACTAATCATCTGGGTTCATTATAGCATTTTTTTTATTTAAAGAATATGTGTTAATAATTTTCTTGTATTAATGAATGTTTTTAAATACTCCCATCAAAAGAAAGTGTAAAAAACAAACCTATTATTTTATTTTTTATTTACCCTTTAATTATTTTATATTTTTACCTTTTGTTTTATTATATAAATTTTTATAATAAACAAACAACATTTACCTATTCCCGAAAAAAATAAATCCTTATTTTAACACCAAACCAAGTGAAGGCTTAATGACTCATAATTAAAAAACCAGCATATACCTATCCTTGAAAGAAATAGCTCCTTCTAAAGCCACATACAAATGAGCAATTTCAACCTCTCTCTGAAACAAATAAATACTTATAAACAAATACAAATAATTAATATTTACTTATCCTTAAACCAAGTAAATTCTTATAAACTCTAATAAAAATGATTAATGTTTGCCTATACCAAAGCCAGATAAATGTCTATTGATAGAAATTTAAAAAAAAACAATTTTTATCTGTCTCAAGTCGATAGAGACTTAAGCTGGGATTGCGCATTCCTTAAACAGGTAATTCAAATATTGCTCTATCAATACATCCCCATGGATGAATTGGTAAAGAAGCAATTTCCCTGATGGAAAATGGGATAAAGGGTTCATTCATGTCAGAGGCACAATCTTTGTTTAGTAGAACTTATCAATCCAAGGAATAAGAAATCGATTCAAGTATAAATAATTAATATAAATATAGATAGTCAAATATAAATAACCAATATTTACAAATCACACAAACAATTAAATACTAAAAGGTACAAATATGAACAACCAATTGTTAATTTTCCTCAATCAAAGTAAATTCTTATAGACTCATCTATAAACAACCAGTATTCATTTAACACTGAATCAAGTAAATTCTTATAAACTCATTTATAAATGACTAGTATTCATTTATCATCAAACCAATTAAATTCTTATAAACTCATCTATTAATGTCCAGTATTCATTTAACACTGAACTAAGTAAATTATTATAGACTCATCTATAAACAACCAGTACTCATTTATAATGGAACCAAGTAAATTCTTATAGACCAAACTCTCTCAAACTCTTATAGACTAGACTCTCGTAGTGACCACTGTGAACTCATTTAACCAACCTGGCACATATATTCACGCAAGATCCACCCTTTTCTAATTCACCACACATTGCCAACAGAGAGATATTCTGCTCACTTCCTTTGTATAGGCAGATACTGATTTGCACTGAATGGCAAGCTTCACTAATCCACTCTTGGCCTTTCTTAAAATCACCACCATCACCTCAGCCAACTGACCCGACAAATACATCAACTCCAGGCCTTACCAACCCTACTCTTTCATCAAAAGCCAGGTCCCTTGTCTATATTAGAGACATTCAATTTGCATCCACTGTAAAGACAATGCAAAAGAATGTTATATTTACCATTCTTTTCTTCTTCTTTCAACTTACTGTTAATGTTTGTAGTTTTGTTTGTTATTCTGTGCCAGCATATGCGTGTTTATAACAAATATAAATGACCAATAATTATCTATACCCAAACCAACTAAATGCTTAAAACCTCAAATACAAATGACCTATATTTACCTATACATAAATGAAGTAAATGCTTACAGATTCAAATAGAAATAACCAATTTTTACCTATCCAGAAACTAAGTGAATGCACAGAGATTCAAAAATGTGTAAAGACCAACTTTGACATTAAATAACCTAGTAAGGGTTGACATGTTGCAAAATCAACATCTGCAACGCAATCCTGCCTTCACACATAAGAATTTACTGAAAAGTCAGACTGATGCAAACAATACATTCTTGTCTCATCACAGATTTGTTTGACATCTGTGACAATTACTGAAATAAAGGTACTATAGATCAGATAAGTAGCAAAGTAATCTAGAGAGTGACAACCAGAGCTGATATCTATGTCTTTTGTTTGAGAAGACAAGATATTTTATCAAAGTCTGAGTGTAAGATTAGCAGAAAAACAAAAAGCAAGATTTAGAAAGATTTTTTTTTTTTTAACAGAGGATAGAAAATGTGATACTGAGCTCCAAACATGCTATTTCACTAGGCTTAGGGTGGAAAGATAAACTATATGAAGCAAGACAAAGAGAACATGAAACATTCTAATATTTTATTCAAATACCCACTCAATCTGTTTGTAACTAAAAAGGTATGGCTGTTTGGAGTAGCAGTTGTGCCTTGTTTTCTTTGCAATTGCAATCAGTGAAACTACATCGAAACTCCACACACAAAGCACAACCACTCAATCCATTGACCTCTCATTGTTCTCTCGCTCTGACTCATTTTATTGAGTGGCTGAGGCTTGGAAATTTGCATGAGCCACAAATTTATCTTGCCCAAATCTCTGAACTCTGAGATCAAGTTGTTCTTAAAGTGTAGGTTTTGAATCACTGACAGTTTTTTTCACTTATTTTGCATGTAAGACATGTAAGAGTGTGTTTTGTTTCAGCAGGAAAGGTGTTTTATTTTTTACACTCTTTTGTTCCCAGAATTCCCTAGTGGGACTGGAAGTGCTTACAAATCATGATCAACACTGATATTACAGAACACATGCAATGAACTAGCAAAGAGAGTATTCTAAAAGTTAAACAAGATGATGTGAAATGGAAAAATTTCATATGAAACAAAGAAAAGTATGCTGGATTGTTATGGGTTTCCATCCTCTTATATGGCAGTGAATGCTGGACAATCAGCCACTCATAGATGAGGAGAAAACTGGAGAGAACAGAAATGTGGTTCTACAGAAGGATACTGAGAATTCCATGAACAGAGAAAGTAAGCAACAAGGAAATCTTAAAGACAATAGCAACAGAAAGAACATTTATACACAGAATCAGAAAAAGGTCTTGGAAAACTTAACCCTCAGAGGTCATATTAAGGGCAAGAGAGACAGGGGAAGTAACAAGCTACTTACTTGAAGAACTTGTGAATGAATGGCAGAATGCTGGGAAAAGTAAGAAAAACACAAGGGATAGAAAATTGTGGAGAGTCATAATCACTTATGTCTTGAAGGGACATGGCACATTGCAGAAAATTTACCATAGAGAACTGGTTAACGAGTTTACCTCTTAGACGATATTCAGTCACCCCCCCCCACGAGGGTGTTATGTGGCACAAGGCCTTTTTAACGTGAGCATTCCCGAGCCATTAGGCTCGGCCAAAAAATAGCCCATTTGAACCCGTATAAACGGGTCCAGGGCCGGTTTAACCTCCCCGAAGGAGACTCCACCCTTCGGCATAGCCTCCTTCGGGTTCCTCCCGCCCGTAGGAAGAGAGTTTAACTGAACATACTATTACTACTAAAACAAGTTCAAGCTTTACAGGGTCTCACACTTTTGTCCTTGTGTTAGTCCAAACTAAATTCTGATTTCATATCAATCCTCTTATATGGCAGTGTTGAACAATTTCATCATAGACAAAGAGATGTGATGCAACAGAGATGTTGTTCTACAGGAGAATGTTGAGAAGACCATGGATGGAGCATGTGAGCAATTAGGAAGTTTTAAGGAAATTGGAAGCAAAAGCATACTTGGGCTTAGGAGAATGGAAAATAACCTACCTAGTGAGGTAAATGAATGGCAAAACTGGGATTGGGAGAGATAGTCAGGGAACACACATTACTTAGAGCTACAAAGAAGTGACCTCTCCTGGCTGTTAAAATGGCAACAAGATTTTATGGGAGAGGAAGTACAAAGTACCTAAGGTTAGGTGCTGACCCGAATGGATTCTTCTCATCCTCACAAAGGGAGAGAAAGAGAAACAGAGAAAGAGCTATCATATTGCATAAGGAAATTAAACGCAGTTCCTGTGAGGAACAGGATAAACAAGATCTTGTTGAATTACATGTGGAAGGCAAGCAACTGGCAACAGAAGTTTGTTTTGTTTGATAATAAATTCACAGCAACTGAACATGTTTTGGGAAAGAGAACTACTTTCATTAAATACCTAGTCAGGACTTCATTATACATGTTGTTCTTGATGGTTTCACACACACACACACACACACACACACACACACACACACACACACACACACACATATATATATATATATATATATATATAGACACTACTGGCAAAAAATTTTGGAAAACCCTGAATTTCTTTCTAAGAACCTGAAAATGAGATATTTTTATATTTTTTTTAAATTAAAAAACAATGAGCTCTTCACTATGATATCTAAACTTTTTGAATTTAAGCTCAGCACTAGATTGGTGATGAGGTCCTAATAATCAACAGTTGCTAACAGTTTATTTTCTTGTACTTCTCGCTTGTAGAACTCTTTTCTGGCTCCATGCTTTCCAGCCAAATTTAATCTTCAAAAAATGTCTTACTGTCTTAATGATTAATCTTCTTTTGTTCTCACTCCTTAGTAATGTTCCTGTTTTCTAATTCTTCCATGTCCACTAATCCCTCACGTGGCTTTACTGTCTTGCTTGGGGTAAAATTGATTGAAAAAAATAGATAAAAAATATGATAAAAGCTAGAGTGTATTTGCTTTTATTTTCCAGTCTTTCTCTAAGTTCCTTTTACTACCGAAATGTTCAAATTTGGATTTGTCTGTCTACAATACATTTTACTAAATTATATTTTATGAGAAACATATTTTTTGTCCCCATTAACACCTCAGAGAACTTTTTGAAATTACCACATATACTCGCATATCATGCATCCTTTGAAGACATAACTTTGAAGCTAGTTTGACTACAGTAAATAGATATATAGTTTGGTTAACAGTGTAGCCAGGATCAGTAGTACATATGCTAATTTTATTTCACATGTATGATACAATCCACTTAAAATTATCTTCAAAATTAAGTCTTTAAAAGTCACATGATATGTGTGTATATATATATATATATATATATATGGTACCAAAAAAGGCTGGGGATTAGATTCAGGTTGAAGAAATCAAGAAAGAAAAACAATATCATTCAATTTTGCAAAGAAAATCTATACCATCTGGTTTATACATAACTGGAAAACTTCACCTTACCACAAGACAACCTTCCAAAACATTCTTTTAAATTATATCAAAATAATATTGAGCCAATAAAAACAGGCTATAAAATAGAATAAAAAGGAACAAAATTTTGGAAATTCTGACTTGATCGCCTTAATCTCCTGAACTCTCTCCCACTGAATTGTATGAAAAAAAAAGGAAGTGAAAATTTGAAACAAGGGTATCCACTAAAACTTTGAAGTAAACAGAAATGTCAGATTAAAAATAAATCCAGTATTTCTTTAGAAATTGCTTTGTTTATGTTTTGGATATGAAACTGAGCAAATATGGGTTTTCAAGAATAACTGAATGAGGAAGTGTGCATTCTTTAAAGGAACAAATAGAAAATTGCTCAGCTGGGATGCTTTTTATGGCTTAGCGGCTTAAAGCATGCTGGATCAAACAATAGTTTCTCTGACAAAGGGAGATGCAGGTTCAAATCCTGCTGGAGAGAGCATATTTTCTTTATTAATTTTTCTCGATTGTGCAAACTGAGAGATGTAATATACATTGTTTGAAATAAAACAAAAATGGGTCATCTATTTCAAACAGTTTGTTTATGCTAAAAATAATGTTTTAATTAATTAAAATGCCAGATTAATAATAAATCCATTAATTCCTGAGAAATTGTCTTGGAGACGATTTTAACACCTTGAGAGGTATGTGTTCTTTAAGTAGGTAATAGACCATTCCCTTATCATGACAGTCTCCTGTGGCCTAACTGGAAAGGGCATGCTTCAGCTATGTATGGTTTCGCTGATGGGAAAAGGGAATGCAGGTTCAATTCCTGTTGGGCAACACATTGTTTTTAGTAGGACATTTGTAGAACTGCTGAATAAGTATCAGTCCTCTTGTATGCCAGTGAAGGCTGGACAATTTTTGCAAGGTGAGGATAAGACTAGAGGCAACAGAAATGTAGTCCAACACAGGAATGCCGAGAATATTATGGATGGAACATATAAACAACAAAGAAACAAAACGGAGACACTTAGAATCAGAAAGAGACAACTGAAATTTCTTGGATTCATGATGAAAAAAGAAGGCTTGGAGAATTTGACACTCAGAGAATGTATTGAAGGCAAAAGAGATGAGGAGCAACAACTTGCCAAATGGATTGCAGAGCAGAGGGAGGGGGAAGGAATTTGAAAAGACAAATGTTACTAAGAGATAAAAGGGATACAAATTATAGGAAATTGTGAAGGGCCATGATTGCCCACTTCCTGAAGGGACAGGACACATAGAAGAAGGAATTCTCAATATAGGCTGGTTGAAATTAATTTCACTGGTTAATAAAATAAAAAAATCAGGCATGTCAAATACTTGTACCCACTAAAAATAAATTTTTGTAATAATACTCAGACACACACACACACACACATAAAACACACACACACACACACACACACACACACACATATATATATATATATATATATATATATATATATATATATATACAAAAAAAATATACATAGGAGGTACTGAAGGTAGTTTCAAAGGAAGGTGGTACAACCACAGGTCATCATTCAAGCTGTAAAGTCAAGTCTTAGGAACTCTACCAGACTAGCTAACCATGCGTGGAAATTAAAAGAAAAAACAAAATAGATACAACTATAAACTGGAAAATTTAAAAAAACGAAACTCTACAACAACAATAACAACATCTTCAACCTTTGCACACAAGAAAAATTAGCAATAATGACATTTCCAGATCCAAATAGCTTTTGAATCAAAGGCCTGAAGTTATGAACCATTGTATCCATACAAAAAAAATCCCCTTAATTTCACATGAGGCTGGATAAAAAAATATGTACATTTCAATTAACCCACCACTGATGCATTTACAATACCTTCTTTCTTTCGTCCTCTTCCTTCTTCATATCCTGCTCCTCTCTTTCTATCATACCCAACGTCATGCATTTGTTTATTTATGTTTTTTAAAATAATATAGTGTTCATTAATAATTTAAAAATAATAATAAAGCATTGGGAAATTAATTGATACAAAAAAAACAAGGTAGCAGAATCAACTGATCTACTAATTTTTTAACATAAATATATATATATACACACACACACATTTACTAGATATACAAGCACACACACACACACATATATATATATATATATGAACTGGGATAAAATAAAAATCAAATATTGATCAGAATCCAACAGAATGATAGGATAAAGTCAAAATAGGAAGAGGAAATATTTATAAATCTAATATGTTTTGCTTTTATTAAAGCTTCATCAGGGAATGAAATATGGAGGAGAAAAAAAAAGTTCTGCTATTTTTAATTTTTTGATTGTTTTTCATTGGCTAATTAGACCTAAACAGTCAGCTGTCTTGTCAAGCAGCATTCATGTTTATAATTCATGTGAATATATATATCATAATTCTAGTTCGTTTATGTGGGATTCAAATATTAATGCATATTTATTGTGTGTGTGTGTGCATCTATTAGGCATTTTTAAAGAAAATTCTGCCATTTTTTATTTTTGTGTTATACCTTTTAGTATAGTGCTCAATGTATAACAGAGCTATAATTTATATTAATAATAAAGGCATTTTTTCTTTACTGGTAGCAGAACACTGAGTTTCATGTACAACACAATCCCCAGGCACTGTTTCAAAATTGACTGTTGCCTAATTTAAATATTGATATTTATACCATACTGTAATTATAGTGGTGCACTTCATTTATCTACTCATTAAAAAAATAATATATACACATGTTCAACTCAAGGTTCTCGACAAAATCAAAGATGTATATGCAATGCGATCAGTCCTGATTTGGGGTCTCAACTTCAGTCACTTTCTTACTGACGTAATGTGGCTTCTCTCTGTCTTACCTATAAATATGTTCATGGTATCTGCTCTGATGAACTATTTTCACTGATGCCCAGCCTGCATGAATTTAAGCACACTCCTAGGTTGGCATCTAAGTCCCGCCCTTTTACACTTGAAAGAGTTAAAAGTAACCGCCTCTTCTACTCCAACAGCTGCTTCTCTCTCCCTTCCCAACTGTGGAACTCCCTTCCTCTTACTTGCTTCCCTGATAACTATAATCATCAAAAATTTATATGTAAAGTCAATTGACATCTTCTGATGCTTTGATTCCTCTTCTTCTTTTTATCCTTCTCCGGTCTTCTTTTTTATCATTTCCACTTCATGAGTTCAAGCCCCCTATGAGGCTGGCATCCCACTCTCACCCCTTCACTGTCGAAACTCCTAATTGTAGCCATCTCTTCTACTCCAATAGCTTCATGTCTCGCACCTCTCGCCTGTGGAACTCCCTTCCCTATTCCAGTTTCCCTGAGAGCTATAATCTCCAGCTATTCAAATGTAATGTCAATCGACATCTCCAGTTGCCTTGATCTATCCACTACCCTTCTCCTCATCCTTTCTTCTATCACTCCTATCTGATCTTGCTCCAAATTTTCTGTAACCCCTTGCATCCTAGTGGCTTCCCGCCTTGCTTGGGATGAAACGATTAAAAAAAAAAACAATCCCCACTATACTCAGTCTTTTCCATTTCTTTCACTCTCTGTAGCCTACATACAAATATATACATATGCTCACTTACTAATTTATTTAAAAATTATATTTATAGTGTATTTTGTGGATAACTTCCACAAAATCTCAAACATATGAACACAATATTTTTGAAGATATTTTTTAATCATAGCTTTGCAAAATGAGGTATTCAATGAAAGCATCTGATTGGCTGAATATCTTTTCATGGCTTTTGCATGCTGTAATCATTTGGAAGAAATTTCAAAAATTTTAGATAGGAAACCTAGCGCATGATTCCACCAAGTTCTTCTGATACCATATACAAATATCCAAAAGGCATGTAAAGCTGGGCCACTCCTGTCTTTCATAATTCCATCTTCTTTTAAGAGTTTCCATAATTGCAATGTCTGCTTGAATGCTAGGCATTATTTGATAAAACATTGAACACATTTACCAAAGAAGCTAAAAGACAGAGACATCATTCATTTGACTCAGCTTTTAAAGTACAGATTTTATAAATAACCAGATTTCTATTTTGTTGAAAAAAAAATCTATATGGAGTGCTGTCCAAATGTCTGAACAATTTGAACAGCAAATGAAACTTCAATAGGAGTATATACTTTTTATATGATGCTTTATGAATAAGGGCAAAGAAAAAAAGATATCAAATGTAACATTTTGGTAGCACCTTGCTGAAAAGTTCCTGCATGTGACACCACTTCCCAAAAATCATGATTGATTTCTTTTTTACAACTTATGCACTCTTTTCAGCTTATTTAGAGCCAGAAATTATTTTTGGATTGTAAGAATTTTCTTACTAATTAATCCATAACTGGGGGAGAAGAGGTGGATTTATACTTTTCTCAACAGTTTTGAAAAAAGTAGATGGCAGGCTTTCTCAAGCATTCTTCAAACACTGTAAAAGCTCACTCTCACTCATTGTGTATTCTCTTCAAACTATCCTATTCAATTCATTCCATACTAATTTAGTTAGAGAGAACTTCAGAGATTGATGAAGCCAAGCTATAATTTCCAAAATTTTGTTCCTTTTTTTTTTACTCTTGGTAATTTTTACTTAATTTAAAAGAGTGTTTCAGATTGTTGTATTGTTAAAAGGTGATTTATTTTTGAAGATAATTGGTTAGTGATAAAAGTCTTAATAATTAACCCATAGCTTGGGGATATGAGATGGATTCATACCTTTCCCAAGCTTATTTGCATATAAGTGACTATAACAAACATAACTGGAATTTGAAATTGACTCTCTGATTAACAATTTCAAGCCATTATCCATAACATCACATGCAAGCTTACAGCACCTGGTATTCCCAAACAATCACCCATTTAGCTACTGAGCAGGTTTGATGTTGCTTAACTTTAGTGATCATACAGGAAACAGTGTTTCAATGTGATTTGACCATAAGGCTCAAAAGTCAGTATTCTGATATTTGATCATTGAAATATTAATATTCAGAAGTGTCTCAAGCTTATAATTTTATAGTATTACTTATATATATATATATATATATATATATATATATTTAAAAATATGATTCCAAATCGCTACATAAGAGGTCTCATGTTTCAAAACTAGAGCCGAAAAACTTTAATCCTTTAAATTTATAATCTAAATTTTTGTTTTCTTACTTGTTTTAAAATTGAAATCAAAATCCCCATGGTAACAGCTAAATTTTTCTAAATTGGGTAGGCGAGTGTAGGGTGTTTTATATTGAGTAAGCGGTATAGAGATACTTTCAAGGTGTCAAGTGGAAAGGTGGGGTGTCAAAAATGAAACGGAAGATGTATTGGCCATCGTCTAGTTTGTTTGTCCCCATTTTTTATTTTTTTTATTAAACAATATATATAAAAAAAAAAGTCTTTTCGTATTTAGTTTTTTGACGACCTCATAAAGGGTTATCTTTCAAAGGTATTTAAACTAAATTTTGGATTATTTACTAAAATTTTTTCCTAAAAATGATTGGGCTATTTGTTAAACAAGCATATTTCAATATTCAAACATGATGCCTACAAAAACCGTTAACTGTGTCTATTACCTGATAATTATTATTTAGAAGTTTAATGATGTGCAATTTTTCATGTATACCAAAGGGCATTAAGATAATATAATTTTGTTTTTTATCACTGAACTATTTTCAATTTTAAAACAAGTAAATTTCAGATATATGTTATTCCAATTTCACTTGAGGATCCTTTAGTATACATTCTTGAAACATGAGAATGATTTTGGAATTTTTTTAAATAAATAATTATATTTATGTCTGTTTAATGTTTTTTTAAAATAATAACTAAAATACTAAGGGACTTTTGATTATTTACCTAACCAGTTCTTTATTTGAATATTCTTGGGACCATATTGTTCAACATTTTTCTTTGGTTTTAATAGAGACATATTTTTTTTATTTTATTAAACAATATATGTCTTGTATCAGCCTACGCTTCAAGAAATTTTTCTTTACTAATATTTTGTTTAGCATCTACATTATGAAATTGTGTACATTAAGTTATGATAATACAATTATTTAATATATTTTCTGTTTTTAATTATTTTTTTATGTGAAATTCTACCAGAAGTATTTGGTTTTCATTTATTTAAGTAAATTTAGTTTGTATATAGCATCTACATTATGTTTTTTAATTAAACAGTATTAATTACATTTACTGGTCTGAAATTTGGTAGAAATATGCGACCTCCAAAAGAAATCGAAATACGGAACAATTATTTGATCATATATATGTATATATATATATTATGAAATGGACAATCTGTTTATACATTATTTTTATAGATATAATTTATTTAAGAAATGCTCTGTTTTTAATTAAACAGTATTTCTGAAATTTGATCATAAAAGGAATATATATATATATATATATATATATATATATATATATATATATATATATATATATATATATATATATTATGAAATGGACAATTATTTAATATATTTTCTGTTTATACATTATTTTTATAGATATCATTTATTTAAGTAAATGCTCTGTTTTTTAATTAAACAGTATTAATTACATTTACTGGTCTGAAATTTGGTAGAAATATGTGATCTCCAAAAGGAATCGAATCTGGGTCCTATACGAAACCGTTATTTGATCATATATATATATATATATATATATATATATATATATATTATGAAATGGACAATTCTTTAATATATTTTCTGTTTATACATTATTTTTATAGATATCATTTATTTAAGTAAATGCTCTGTTTTTTAATTAAACAGTATTAATTACATATACTGTCCTAAATGTTTAAGAAAATTTGTACAAAAATATATGCTCTCCGACAGGAATCAAACCTGTAATCCTCATGGGAACCATCATTCAATCTGATATGCTGTTAACCATTCAGGCCAGTAAATGTAATTAATACTGTTTAATAAAAAAATATATAGCATTTACTTATATACATTATATCTATTAAAATAACATATAAACAGAAGATATATTAAATAATTGTCAGAGTTAATATATTTCATAATATGTTGCATTAAGATATGTTTCATGAGCAGATATGATCGGTCAAGAAAAATCATCAGAAGTGTGTGTTTATAAACAGTAATTTGGTCTTTGCTAACCAGACACTTCTTTGTAGCTGAATGGTTAACAGCACATCAGATCAAATGACGATTCTCATTAGGGTCACAGTTTCAATTCCAGTCGGGGAGTGTATATTTTCTAAGAAATTTCTCAAACATTCAGGCAGGTTAATTTAAATTAATTAAAAAACAGAGCATTTAGACAAAGCAAATTATATCTCTAAAAATAATGTTTAAACAGAAAATATATTATATAGCATCTATAAAATGGGCAGCTTGGAAATGGAACCCAAGCATAAACATGTTATCCCTTTACATTTCATAATACACCTTATACATATACCCTGAAGGTAGTTTTATATAAATAACATATACCATGAAAGTAGTTTTATATAAAATTTAATAAATTTTGTTTACATACAGATACAGGTAATGATGCTATTCATCTAATGCTCACTTGGATTTTTAAGTGTTGAAATTAAGATTTCACGTAAAAATAATGTTTTCTACTTTCTGTACGTGTACAAAAAGAGATAATCACTACTTACAAAAATATATAAATGCAGGAATTTTTGACATTTTGAATAATATCTTTACTGAGTATAAAACAGCTGGTAAGTAATCCATGAATGAAGATGTTGCTGTGACAAAATCACTAACAAAAACTGGTGCCAAAGTAGGTTACATATTTAGGTTTTTCTGAAATTTTCCATTTGTGGCAAGTCATGTCACCATCTGAAAAACTTTTGAATTTTAAGGTTTTTGGATTTGGGTATTTTGGATAAAGTATACTCAATCTGTAATATATATATATATATATATATATATATATATAGAGAGAGAGAGAGAGAGAGAGAGAGAAAGCATACTTACAAAATAAAATCCATTAATTTTTTAGGAATTGCTTTGTTTACATTTCAGATATAAAACTCAGTAGATATATGTTTTGGAGAAATTTGAACAAATCAGTGTGCTTTAAAGGCAAAATAGAAACAAGAACCTTGCTTTATTGTAATGCTCTTCATAACCGAGCAGTAATAGCATGCCAGATCAGAGGTGGTTCCTTCTGCAAAGGGGGATGTAGGTTCAAATCCTGCTAGAGGACACATTTTCTTTATTAAGTTTTCTCCAGTCGACATCCCAATAGATGAAATAAATACTTTTAAAAATAAACAGAGCATCTACTCAAATACAGGTTGTTACCAATCACTCTTCAGGAGTATCAATAATTTCATAATTTACCCAATGACACTTCAAGAGTATCAATAGTTGTCATACTTTCCCCAATGCCTGTCAGGAGTATCAGTATTTTCATAATTTCCCCAATGACTCTTCAGGAGTGTCAATAGCTTCATAATTTCCCCAATCACTCTTCAGGAGTATCAAAAGTATTACTCTTTTGGATAGTCTCAAAGAGTAATTTAGCAAATTCCAAAACTCTGAGTCAACATAAAAAAATATTAGACATTACTATATCATATCTAATTAATAATTATTGCTTTTCTCAAATACTGAACACTTTTTTAGCAGAAATTCTTTTCACTTTGAGCATATAATTTTATGTGTATTAATTGCTACTATTAATAAATGTCATTATTATTTTATTTTATTCAAGTCAAGATATATATATATATATATATATATATATATATATATATATATATATATATATATATATTAGGTTATGACATTTTAGTAATCCTATGCTCCTGTGTCTAAAATTGAGGAAATTTTGTTCCAAGTATTGAAAAAGTCATTAATTCGTTTTAGTTCTAAAAAAGATCACCCCCAAACCAAAAATTTGATTTTACCGTATACACAATACGAGTAAAAAGATCAAAATATTTCAGAAGCTTTATTTTTTCAATTTGCTAATGATATAATTGAATAGTACTTATGGATTTTTGATCGCATTTAATAGTTTATAGCTATAGCATAACATAAAACCTTATAAATATATATACTGACATAAATTGTAACCTATCAAGACCTGTGCAAGAAAGAAGAATGAACAAAAGAAAAAAGAAAAAAAGGCTATGAAACATTTTAGAGAGGAGCTTAAAATTATTCTAGAATGGAAGTAAGAATCCCCTTGTAGAAATCCCAATATAAATTTAGTGGTTTGGTTTATTTTCTTTCAGGTAAATGGTGGCTTGATAAATAACATCTATTAATACCTAAATGGAAAAAAAACAGACTTTATAATCATAGACACTCTTTTTCCAACCCAAGACTAAAACATCAAACTACTCTCTCCCCAAAATTTTGGGAACTGAGGGAGAAAGTCCTGAACCTTCAAACTGACTGGAAATTTTTAGGTTTTGCTCAGACTCCAAATGTTTGGATGAAAAAATTAAAATCATTAAATTTAAGAATCAAGATATTCTACAAAACAAAAGGAATGAATTAGTATCCAAGTGCCACCATGGGAAAAAATTCCGACTGACACAGCATTATTTCAACCCCACACTCCAAGTGTCGCCAAATTTCAACTAACATAATATCAGCCGAACCTCCCACTCCTCCCTTTCATTTATATTTTTATATGTGATATGTGATTTTTTTCTATTGTGACATCTTCCCTATATGTAGATTTTTTTTCTATATGTGAAACTGTTTTTGTAATGTGGAATTTCCATCTATATCTAAATATTTCTCTTCCTGTTACATGTTTTCTATATATGGAATTTTCTTCAATATTTAATTGTTTTTATAATACTAAATATTTTTTATATATTGAATTCAAATTTAATCCTTTACAGAATTTTTAAATAATTAGTATAAGTATGATATAATTTAAATCATAAACTTAATATTTGAAAATTTATTAATATTATATTGATATAATGAGATTGGTTTTATTTAAATGAAACTAATATATTAATAATTTACTTAATTTTTTTTTTACTGTAACTTTTACTATATAGTTAAAGATGTAGTATTAAATGGATTAATATTAACATTTTTTTTTATAAAAGTATTAATTTTAAATTTTTATTCTCATTCTATTATAATTTTAAGCTTGTCTCTAAAATGCTTTATGGCCTTTTTTTTTGTTCATTCTTCTTCCTTGCACAGGTGTTGATAGTGTGGGGTACAGCGTACCCAGATTAAAAGGAAAATTTAATACGGGATACCCTGCCCACAAAATACAACGCAAATTTCAAGAAAAGACAACACGATAAGGAATGTTTGTAGAAAATAGAACATTGTATATTTAATGTCATTCATGCAGAATAAACAAATTTGTATATTTTTATATCTTGTTGAATAGAGTAAAAAAGATTAATGCTTTAGTTCGTTTATGCCAATGTGATTTGAACCAAAAAATGTCTATGTGTTCGCTGTCTTTCAACAGAGTAGTAGAGTAATGTCTGTTTCTTTTGTTTTTGTGTATCCGCCGAGTAGGTGGAAAGGAAAAAGGGGCAATCAATTTAAGTTGAAAAAGAGAGTGTGAATGAGAAATAAAAGATAAGAGGAAAATGTACTTATCGGGTTGAATTGTTTTGGAGTCAGTTGTAAATTTGTTGTTGTTGTTGCTTTTCTTTCCTACTCCACTTTCTGCTCTTAGTGTCGGGTTGAGTCAGTGATGAACCTGACTGTCAGTCTTCTGTCCTCTATGATCTCTGCGCCCTTCTGACTGGTGATTTGACTTGAGTCTCTCTATTTATAGCTGACTTTTTTTCACACTGGATCGTTATCTTTTTTTTAGTTTAGCAAATCACCTCCTTTCATTGGTCAGAAAATTAATTTCACACCTTATTGCAAAATCTGTTTTTAGTCGTTTTGTGTTTTTCAGTTATTTGTTGGAATGATATAGGATTTGTATCCTATAATAGGTTTCATTTATGTTAGTTTCCATTTTCAACCATCACAAATATCTGTACGCGACTCCACCACAACCACCTTAGGTTCTTTAACTCCCTCCTCTATACTTTCTCTCTCTCCTTTTATACTTTCTTTTTTCCTTCTTTTCTTCTTTTGCTTCCCAAATTTCCTGTAAAGAAACGTTTTATTCATTTTACTAAATATATTTTCATTGATAAGTCCAGAGGAAAACTACTTTCCCATGGACAAAATGATCATCTGTATGAGGTAAATCGTTTGGATCTCATTATTTGTAATTCACTTATATGCTCTATAATAGAAATTATATTGAGCTCTCTTTTGTGGTTCAGTTTTAATATTTTATATTATAGGATCGACTTGGATTACTTACCCACGGATTTTTTTACCTATATATATATATATATATATATATATCACATATAGTGATAATGTTAATAAAACAGTGCTCGATGTAATACAACAGAGCTATTAAGTATATATTAATAAATATACATATTATCCCATACTGATAGCATGCAATTTTCAGGTGCTGAGTATAGACTGGCTGTTACATAAATTAAATTTTAAAAAATGTATCTGGTTATTGAAATGTTGGTGTAGTTATATATTATACTGGGATTACAGTTTTTTAATTTTTATAATTATATTTGGCATTTAAGATTAACAGGATTGGTATATATGTGTGTAAAAAGAAAGTAAAAAATTTTTATGCGTGAATTTCAAATATCAATATCAATGATGGCAGCTCACCTTTCATCAAGAGTCAAATCTTAAAACACTTAAATAACTAGCTTATTAAACAAGAGAAATGAATTGATGGTTACATGTAGGCATAAAAATAAATATCTGCTTAAATATGTTGATCCTGATTAATTTTTTTTATATAAATTAATGTTTATTTTTAAGGTGAATTATGCTTTTTTTTATATACAGTGTAACCTGGATATAAGAGAGTTGTCGGGACCGGAGAAGAAGTCTCTTATATCCGAGTTTCTCTTATATCCGGGTTTGGTCTATTTTGTTTAGGTTAACACAGGCTCTAATTTGGGACCAGAGAAAATCTCTCTTATATCCGGGTTTCTCTTATATCCGGGTCTCTTATATCCGGGTCTCTTATATCCGGGTTACATTGTATAAAAAAGAACAAGTAATCACTCCTTAATAATAAAAGTTAATATTCACAACACTAAAATAAATTTTTTTTAATTTTTATTTTTACATATATATATGTAAATATATATGTATATATATATTCAAATCTCATTTATTGTGGCTAGGAAAATTGGTTTCCCGTATCGTGCTAGAAAATTTTCCTTGCTACACATTTGTCAATGTATTGAATATTACTGTTAGGTCTGCTATGTATCTTGATCAAATCCAAGAAAGAATATACAATGTTATCAGTCCTGACATGACAACTCAGTTTTAATCACTTTCCATCACTGTAATTTAGCTTCCCTTCACCCATTCTAAAAATATTTTCATTGTTCTAATGAGATTTACTCTTTGGTACTTAGACTTTATAAATTTAAATGCAGTACTAGATTGGCAGTTAGGGCTCATCATTTTACAGCTGAAATGGCTAAATGTAGTTTTATATTAAGAGTATCTTCTTTTTCATTTCTTGCTTGTGGAAATCTCTTCTGGTTCCTTGCTTTCCAGTCAACTTTGTTCTTCAAAAATTTAAATGCAACGTCAATCGTTACCTTCTGTCTTCTTGATTCATGTTCTTTTGTTGGACTCTCTCCTTAATATTTTTCATTACATTCTTTCACACATGTTGTGATCCAAAATGATGATGATATTTCATCATTCTAAAAAATAACTTTGCCATCAGTGATGATAGAAAATAAGGATATTTCATCATCCCTGAAATAAAGATAAAAAAAAATTTCATCATCCTAAAAAACAACTTTGCCACCAGTGATGAAAGATGAGAAAGATATTTCATCATTCTAAAATCTGATTATAAAAACGACTCTTCACCACAAGCAACGGGCAGTCAGGACAATAGGGTCAGTAGAGTAGACTAGACTAGCAAGTGGCAGTAGCAGTAGTAAAAAGGCCCAACATGCACATATCATCATCCCTTTGAAAAATCGAAAACTGACGATCTCAAACATTATCCTCACCAACAAAATTCTCAGAACAAACAAAAACAATTAAGCACAAACTTTTAAAGAAACAAAAGAGACAGTAACACTGGGAACATTTTTAACACACACCATACCAATGTCTGTAATTCACATCATGAAAATAAAAATATAGAAATACACATTTTCAAGTCTTATTGTTTATGTTTTTGTCTGTTTTATTCATTTCATTTTCAGTATAAAAAAAAGGAAAAAAAGGATTCCTCTATCTACTACTACTCCAAATACATATGATGTAACTTACATTACACATAGCCACCATCCAACCCCGCTACACACTCAGTAACTGCTTGCATCTTAGTGGATTTATTGCCTTGCTTGGGTTGAAATGATTAAAAAAGATCTGAAGTGACATGTCATGATAATACCAACAATGATAAGGATATTTGTATGATTGTAAATAATGAGAACTTCTCATCTGAGAAATTCAGAATAAAAACAAAGAAATTTGTTTGCTGTCCTACTTTATTAACCATTCTGCTACAAGAGAGATAACCAAATAAATATATTCTTCAGTGTATTTAAATGTAATCTAGCATGTAAAATAATTTGAGAAGCATTTAGCGTTGAAGCTAAGGGATTTTAATCTCCAACCTGATTAAATAATCAAGTCAGATTTGTATATTTTTATCTTAATTATAAATCAAATGATTTCCTGTTTAACTTAAGATTTGATTAGCATTTAAATGAAATAAAAAAAGTCCACATATTTTTCATATCTAATGTCAATTTATTTCTTTTTATCTCTTTAATTAAAAGTTTCATGAATATTGGAGGATAAATAACTCTGTGCATCATTATACAAGGAAAGAAATTTAAAAAAAATAAAGAAAAATAACCAAATTTGCCCTTAAACTTCACACTTGATTTCAAGTTTGCCAGATTCTGACTTTTTTTAATTGTCTGTTCTAGCAAAGCTTACCAGTACTGCACAAACTTAAACACACTGTAGAAAAAAAAAAAAAAATGATGAGGAGGGGGGGTAAAAAAGTGCTGTGCGACTCTCACCGGCAGGCCAGCTCTTTTTCTTCTTCTTCGATCGCCTCAAGGAAATG
Source organism: Acanthosepion pharaonis (assembly GCA_903632075.3). Classification (NCBI taxonomy): domain Eukaryota; kingdom Metazoa; phylum Mollusca; class Cephalopoda; order Sepiida; family Sepiidae; genus Acanthosepion; species Acanthosepion pharaonis. The sequence continues at coordinate 3,191,304 of CAHIKZ030000446.1, read as the reverse complement.
GATTGCGTGGCTTCTTTTCTCGGCCGTCACACTGGGCAATTGTGAAACAGATACTAACTCAGCCGTGCCTACTTCAACTTCTTCTTTGTCTGTCAATCTGTATGTCCAACTCTAACATACGCAGTCCACCGAATACCTTTTCTGCCCTGTGCTGCTTGCACCCAGCTGTTTATGCTATTCCATGATGGCCAAAATTTGCATGTGTGCAAATATCGTCTTGTTTTGGATGAGATAGATGCACATAAATTCTGTTTTCAATAGTGGCCATATTTCTTTTCTATCATCACTTTGCAGGCAAGACATGTTCACACTAATTTCGAATTCCAAGGTAAGTCATGTCTTTCGTTACACCCCTTCCTGATCTCATGATCACATAGGTGGCAGTTCGGCGACGGTCATTTTCAATAGGTGCTTCAAAAGCAGGGAGGGGGGCTCTGCTCTTGCTCCTTCTTCGGGTGGATTGTCAGAGGGAGGCTCTGCGTCTACTCCCTCTTTGGGTGGATTGACGCACTCTGCACTTTCCTCGTCAAGCAGCAAACTTTCTGCTCCACTCTCAGATGTGTCATCAGAATCTTCCTTGGATGCGATGAAATCATGGTGCAGACACAGATCCTTAACGTGGTGGGGTATTCCGTCCACCAGAACTGACTGTGGGCTGATCATTTTCCTCACCTGACCCCTGTTGAACCTGGTGGTGTACTGACTCATTGGTGCCTTGACCCACACGCAATCCCCGACCTGGTAAGAGGCATGCCCAGCATCTGAAGACATTGTCGGGGTGTCAACCTCTTTCCCTCTCAGTTCATATCAGTGGATCCTGTTGGCAGGTGCAGTCTATGGTGGTATATTGTCTTTTGGTGCGGCATTGTACAAGTAGACGGCTTCCTGGATGGAACAGCGCATCCTGGCAGCGATTCGTTTTACTGTGCGGTGACATCGCTCTACTATCCCATTCCCAACTGGGGCATATGTGCAACGAAACTGCCAGTTAACTCCCCACTTGCATGTAAAAGTTCTGAATTCCATGCTGCAGAAGGCTGGGTCATTGTCTGTGAGGTGCTCGGAAGGTGGGCCCTGCTCAAAGAACACTGCTTTCAGCTGGCGAATCATGGCTGCCGAGTCCTGTCTTGCCAATTGCTTCCCGATTGAAAAACACGATGAGCCACAGTCCATCAGCATTAAGAAATGATGGGCACTATAGTGGGTGATATCCATTCCCAGTCTCTGCCAGTTCCCGCTTACCTCAAACTTTCCTTTTTCCCAGTGAGTTGGTGCAGGATTTATAGACTGGCATTCCTCACATGTCTGTATAGCTGATCTAATGGCTGTTTTTGTCATTGACAGGCAGACTCTCCTGGCAAAGTAGGTAGTGCGCCACACTCCTGGGTGACCACTTTCCTGTGGATGGACATGATTTGGTTTGTGTCCAGTTTGTCCACATGGATGGTGCCAATATGTGGCCTGGTTCCATTGCTTTTCTTCATTGTGTCAAACCATGGCTGCGGTACTCTCATCAGTCAATCAGCTATATTCAGAGCTGATGGGACCAGTGTCATGTCTACGGTCAGCTGATACTTTTCCACAAGCTCCTTGAGAGTATTCAGCTGCCTCCGTATGAGCATTTTGTTTGCCGCGTTGGTGTGCACTCACACTCTCCCAGTCAGTGTGTCCGATACCCAGTGGTACACACAAATGGAATCTGTTTTCATGTGTAGTGTCTTGCTCTACCACTGGAGTGCCAAATTGACATCTTTCAACACTGCATCCAGCTTGGCCAGGTTGATATGTTGAATGTCGTCTTTAGGTCACAGCCAACAAGCATCCTCCAGTACTGTTTTGTGGCTCTCTAATGCCACTCTGCTTGCCAGAGAACTGGCATCAACCCACACATTCAGCTGCCAGCCATCCACACACCAATCCCCATGGGCCGGATTGTCTCACTGCACAGAATTCATGGTTTCAGGCACCATGCACTGGAGGAGAGTATCCTTCGTTTCGTCATCCCAGCCTTTTATAACCGAACCTGCTCTCCCCTTGAGCATTCCACAGGCCACACAGATCCAAAAACACACTGGGGGGTGCCCAACAAGCCTTCCACACAGAGAGAATACTTTCTGTCGCATAACAACACTGGGGGCATTAGGAACCATGCTCTCTTGCCTACACCACAATTTACCTTGTTCCATCACAACCGCCAATCCTAGTCCCCATGCGCCATCTTCCAACCATTCTGGGTCCTTGCATTCCAGCCCAAACTGAGCCAGATGTTCTTTAACATGGGTTGCAGGAATAATATCTTCATTGATATAGATGTTGTCAATGTAAGTGGATGCCACATGACCCACAGTTTCTTCCTGAGCCAGCACCATGCTAATGATTGCCTTCATGATGAGGGGAGCCACGTTAAACCTGAATCCTAAACATGTCAGGTAATATCTTTTCCCATCAATTTTCACAGTCTGGTATGGCTAGAGTGACTCGTGGACACGTACTTGAGGGTACGCTCTCCTGAGATACAACAAAGACATGTTGGATCTCTTCTGCTGCCACTCATGCAGTTTAGCTGCACAGACGTCTGCATTGGCTGTGAAAGCATCAACGTGATGGTTGAGCTCCTGGAATTCCATCACTGGATGTACTTTAAACTTGTTCTGCTTGTTCATTAAGGGAATTACCCTTTTGGGAGGCTCCAGTTTTTCTTCTGGGTACAGTACAAGCCAGCCGTTGCTCATCGACATGCAGAGCTCCTGCTCATAGTCCTCCCTGATCTCTGCTGCTACCGGGTACTCAGAAATCCCATTGTTCAAACTTTATGTGTGGTCATCTGACTACTTCCATTCCACAGTCCAGGATCGCCTCCAATGGCTGAAGGTGGCAGTGAAGTCGGGTTCATCAACAGTAATGGCTGAACACTTAGCTGCTCACCTTTTGCCAATCTGTACTTGTCCTGTTGGCCCAACAGCAACACCTCCCAGTGCTGTTATGGCATCAATCCCCAATAGCAGGTCAAATCCCAGTGGTTTACCATGCAGAACCACCTTCCTCCGTGGATACGGTTACCACTCCTACACTGCAACATGGATAGTCATAACATCCACCGTCACTCTCTTCCAAGACCAGCATCAATCTGCATTCACAATCATCCGTGAACAGCCTGTTTTGCCACCAGGAGTGCTGTATTTACATCTTGGTCAAGGAAAAGGCTAGCACTGATGCTGTTTTCCCCTGTAGTGTTTTCCAAACAGTCTCGAGCCCAGTGTCTAACCACACTACATTGATAGCAGCATGTTCTGCACTTCTGGAAGTCTTTTGCTCTGTAGCCTCTGCTGCTGCACCTGAAGCATGTTACACTGGTGATCGTGCCACACTTGGTGGGAGACATGTGGTCAGTGTGGGGTGGGCGCACAACCAAAACTACGTCCTGGCTTTCATCCCCAGTTGTTGTCAGCACTCTCGCTCTTGCTAATAACTCCCCCATAGAGCTTCAACATTTGGTGCCTGTTGGTGTTCAATGGAGATCGTATTAGGGAACCCCATGACGAAGGCTAGTTTGGTGAGCCTTTCCATCTTGGCTCCCTTGAAACTGGCCAATCCAAAAAGCTGCCTGATTTTGTTCGTGTTGACGTCCACATGTATGCCAGTCCACCTGACCATGGTCAGTTTTCTGTATGTTGAAAACACGTTGTCCATAAATACCTCCTTCAGCCTGGCTTCAATCTGATCAATGACTCTCTGATCTTTCTCTTCCTTTTCCATGTAGAGGGCTAATGTGTCCCCCTCCAGGTACAATGGCAGCAGGCTAACCACATCATCCACCTGCTGAAGTCTTGCGACCAACCTAACCTTTTTTAACCATGCCACCACATTGCCCTGGCCGGAAAATGGTTTTATAACATCGCTGCTTATGTGAACCTTTGCCATAACTGCTGAAATAGTTTGTAGAAAAAAAAATGATGATGAGGGGAGGTCAAAAAGTGCAGTGTGACGCTTGCTGACAGGCCAGCTCTTTTTCTTCTTCTTCGGTCACCTCAAGGAAATGGATTGTGTAGCTCTCTTTTTCGGCCATCACACTGAGCAGTTGTGAAACAGACACTAACTCAGCCATGTCTACTTTAACTTCCTCTTTGTCCGTCAATCCATATGTCCAACTCTAACACACGCAGTCTGCTGGATAACTTTTTCTGCCTTGTGCTGCTGGCACCCAGCTTTTTATGCTATTCAACAACAGCCAAAATTTGGATGTGTGCAAATATCATCTCGTCTTGGATGAAATTGTATCTTCAATAGTGACCATATTTCTTTTTTATCATCAATTTGCAGGCAAGACACATTCGCACTCGTTTTGAATTCCGAGGTAAGTCATGTCTTTCGTTATACACACTAAAAGCAAAACTGCACCATTCACTGAATTTATTTGATCAACTTGATTAAATTTTCAAAGTGATTGACTAGCAAACTCTTTTCATTTTCTTGTCTTTATTATTAAATTCTCTCCATGAGAGCCTCGGAGATGTTTACCAACTATAGTCACAACATGAGTGGTGGCTGAAAATCAGGAATCCATTTCAGTGCTGCCACTTTATTTTCTCTGCCACACTGTCTCCACTTAGCACTAACCAATTTTAATTCTGTCTATTAACCAAGAATGAAAGGGAATGCAAGTTACAAATTGAAAAGAAACTAGATTTCCATTTATTATCTTTGCCTTTGAGCTAAAAACCAGAGTTTAGTTTTCAAAGATTTTCTGTCACGGCTTATACTTAAATGATACTACATTGCAAATAGACTCTTTAAATCAGTTGTTCCCAGACAGTGCGCCATGCCTCATATATGTGGCGGAAGAGGATAGGAGGTAAAGCGGAATGATTGAAATCAATCAAAGCTTCAGAAATAGTTTCAAAAAATTCATATGCCAAAAACAAATATGATTTAAAAATTTAAAATATTATTATGGATTACTTGTAATTGGACATATGAGTTCCTATATAAATAGTTGTAAATAATTATTGACCAATTTTATCATTGTGATATTTTTGCATTATATCAAGTATTAAGAATATAATAACAAGGGTCTGCAAATTGGAGGAGAAAGTTATCAATGATAATGTTCTGACTTTGAATCTGCAGTTATCTCACTTTAACCCCTCTATGATTTTTTTTTATTTTTAAATGTACTTTTTATCATATAAAGTTTGGTGAGGTGTGAGCAAATTTTCATTTAAAAAATGCAGCCTAGAAAAAAAAAGTTTGGGAACTATTGCTTCAAATAATCATGCCTATTAGAGGAATTTATTACATAAATTCCTAGAAAGATGTATATATTTTTAAATTCTTCTTTTATGTACCATGTCCTTTCAAAGACATTGCTTTTCATGGCTTTCCACCACTTCCTGTTTTTGTAGCTCATAAAATGTTTGTCCCCTTACTAACACTACTAAGGTTTATGGCCACCAGTTCCTGTAAGATAATCAACTAATGTCAAGTCTGGACAGTAATGAGTAACCACTTGGGAATACCAGGTGCTGTAATCTTGGATGTGTGGGTGGTCTAATGGATAGTGATTCAGAGTTCCAATTCCAGGTGAACTTGTTATATTCACTTACATCAAAATACACTTGGGAAAGATATGAATCCACCTCTTCTCCCTCCAGCTATGGGTTAAATAGCAATACTTGTATAATTAAACCATTATTAAATCAAAAATTTTTTATAATTTAAAAATATTTTCTGGCTTTAAATAACCTGCAAATGATTAATAATCCATAAAAAATGAATGAATCAATAACCTTCCGAATTCTTGTTTTGCCATTCATTTACAAAAGTTGGTTACTTCCTGTTTCCCTCAGCATTTTTTGCCTTTAATATGCTCTGTGAGTGTCAAATTCCACAAGCCTTTTTTCTTCATTGTGTTTCCCAGAATTTTTAACTTTTTATTTTGGATTCTATGTAATTTTTTTTTGTTTTATTTGGTGGTGTGATGTAGGGGGGGGGGGAGCCTAAAAGTAAAAGCAAAAACATTAATAACAAATCTAATTAAACATTTCTTTATTAAGAATACTTTAAATACCGAAAAAGTTCTAAGTATTATTTCTTTTAAAATTATGAATAATTTTAAAGTAAATTTCCACTTACATTAAGATGAAAAAACTGCATATAAACAAAAACAATCTACTATTTGTTCTTGGTCTTAGTCAAAACATGAAATTAGCTTAAGGAGAAGCACACATTTCTGGTACACATAACAAGGAAAGAGAGCTTGAAAAATATGACACTCACATGACATACTAAAGACTGGATTAAGTACCGTTGGAAGCAAAAATAGTTTTTATTTCTTCATTTATCTTTCTTTTTTTTCAATCCTTATAATATTGAAAGAAAAAAGACTGTCATACACAACTAAATTCAAATTAAGTTTGATTGATTATGCAGAAGAGAAACAGAACTAAATTATACTAAAACTTTTTTATTTACAGTATTTTCTTATTTTAATGTTTTGGGTTTAGAACAATATATACAGATTTTTATAGTATCAGATTTAACTTTTTTGAATAAAAATATTTAAAATATGACTAGTTTATTTTTTATACAATTTATCCTCAGAATAAAGGTCTATGTTATGTTTTTAAAAACTTTGATAAGAACTTATATGGCTGTAAAGTATCTTGTACATAATAAAATTCAAAGGTTTTTTTTTGCCCAAAAATTTAAAAAAAACAGAAAAGATTCCTCTAAAAATAAATAAATCTTCTTTAGAGTAATGTTAGCATCATTGGGGGTTATTATTTTATAATGGCTCAAAGAATCCACTTTTCACATTAAAAATTCCCAAGAAAGAAGTCTAAATTGATTAAATGCTTGCATTTTTTGAGAATTTTGTTTCTTCACTGCAGACCAGAAAAATATGAGATACTAAGAAGGAAAAATAAAAGGTGCTAAAATAATTTTTACCATTTTTTACAACAATGTAAAGCAAAAATACAACATGCCATAAATATAAAAATGGTACTTAGAGTAGATGAGGTTTACACTTGGTAAGTTTACTACCTTTGAGTTCAGGCGAAATGAGGTCATCAACTACCAGTATATATCTTTGTTCCTCATGGTGTGAGTCAAGATGCTGGTCGCAACAACAACTGTAACTATACCTTCAAGGTATCCAATTCATCTCATTTGTCCTTTTACTGTTTCAAGGGGATTAACTCACCTCACCTTATCTGCTCATTAGGTAAAAGTTCTATCTAAAACCCCACAGTATAAAACTTCCAAAATTTAATAGCGAATATGACAATAATTTTTACAATAAAATTATTTCATTTCAGTAATCACAAAGCAGTTTATATGATAGCAATAAAACATGCTAAACATTAAATTAATTGAAGATTTGTTTAAAACAGACAAAGTGAATGGCTTATTTTATGTATTGACTACAAAAAAGGAATGTGAGTGTATAACTTTGTTCATACTGTTCTACTACAAAGAAATTTCCAAGCAAATGTATCTTTATAATAAACTAAAATTGCATTGCTTTCCATGAAAATTTATGGTATGGGTTTTATAACTACATTAGATGCAAGTTTCAAAACACTGATAATACTTCATGATATAGGACAGGGGTGGGTAACCACGGCTTATGAACCACATGCAGTTCTTTGACCTTTAATATTCGGCTTGAAGAAATATGTTGGCTGAGCTTCTTTTTTCATTACAGTTAATAGAAAAGGTAAATAATAAAAAATTTCAATCTTTGCAATTTTTTACTGGGTTTGCATTGAGATCCCATTGGATTAAAACGTAAGTTTAATGTTAATGCATATGTAACAAAAACGTATGTGTAAATTTTGTTCATGTCTTGCAGCTCTCAAACATCTGAACTTTATCATATTTGGCTCTTGCATTAAACAAGTTTGTCCATCCCTGGTATATGAAGTGTATTTTGGAGCCTGACAACACAAAATTCAATCAAATAAATACAAAATTTTTTGACATATTTTGCCTGCCTTTTTTTGTCTTTAAACCTTTCAAATTCAAATAATACGAGGAAAATATATTCAAGGCAATTTTTTCTCCTCTTTTGTGTAAGTTTGCAAATATTAAAACAATTTAAGCCTGCATAATGTAAGAAAATTGTTTTCAGAAAAACATTTAAAATTTACTCAATTACTTTCTTCCATTAAACTGATAATTACCGTCTTTTGACATTATAACTTTCTTTATATTCACCAGAAGAACATGATCAAGATCTTTATTCCTAAATTTTTGTAGTGTTGAATCCACTTTTCACATTGAAAATTCCTAAGAAAACTAAATTGGTTAAATGCATGCATTTTTTTTGAGAATTTTGTTTCTTCACTGCAGACCAGAATTTCTAGTCCTAATTTTAATTAGAATTATGTAAAGTTTGTTCAAATTTTCCTCTTTAAACAAATAGCATTAATACAATTACATAACTAAGCTGAAAATCATTTAGGAGTCTGAAAACTCATAAATGTTTTTTATTAATTGATTTTATACAGTTTCTGAACCCTTTGCAGAAAATAATTTTTAAATTGTAAGAATGTTTTTTGAGATTATAATAGTTTAGAGACACAAATCATACTACTTAACCCATAGTTGAGAGAAAAAGAGTTGAATTCATACCATTCCCAAGGATATTTGCATGTAAATGAATATAAAGAACCCAATGAAATTAGAACTCTGCTCTCCATTATCCATTATACCACCTGCACATTCAAGCTTAAGGCAACTGGTATTCACAAGTGGTCCCCCATTTAGGTACTGATCAGGCTCAACATTGCTTAACTTTGGTGATCGTATGGGAACTGATGTTTCAACATGATATGGTCATAAGCCTTGGTAGTTTTAGTAAGGTGACAAACATTGATATGAGCTACAAAGGATTGGAAGTTGTAGACAGACATAAAACCTGAATATCTGAATATTTTTCCCAAATATTAAAACAATTTAAATCTGCAAAATGTAAGGAAACTGTTCTCAGGAAAATGTTTAAAATGTCCTCAGTGTCTTTCTTCTGCTAATTTGATATTTACCTTCTTTTGACACTATAACTTTTCTTATATGCACCAGAAGACCTCTATTTTTATGTCACATTTACATTAAGCAAGTTTGCCACCCCTGCTATAAGAAATAAGGAAATTGAATGTAGAATAGGCTGCACTAGGGGTAATTTCACACAATACCACAAATTACTACGAAACAAAAACATTAGCCTGAAAACTTATCAAATCAAGACTTCAAAATGTCATACCTGGCACTAAGCTCACTCAGAAATATTTGAACAGTCAGATTTTGAGTGAGTGAAGCATGTGAGAACCATCTTTCTTTAAATCTCATGGACTGGCACTACAGAATTACAAATGAAGAACTATACCAAATAACAGAAGCTACATCACTTGAAGACTACCAACAGCAACAACTAAAATTGATATCACATGTAACTCAAAGACAAAATAATTATATAATGAACATGTTGACATTCCACACTATTTCATGCAAAAGGTGAGGAAGGAAACACCCATCACTAGTGGAAAGAGTAATAACAGTCACTGGACTTGAAAAATCTATTTCCTGAAAAATTATTTTAATAGAAAGATTTTACAAATTCGAAAATGGCTGCTCAGTCAATGAATGCCAAATGTTTCATTATAAAGAAATAGCTAACATTAGCATTATTATTACCAAAATTATCATTATAATGACTTTCATTCTATAACAAGGGAATGTAGGGATCTGACATAGAACTACAATTAAAATCTATATAAATATGAGGCTTCTTTACATTTTCTTTTTTTCACCTGATATAAGGCCTTAGAGCCACTTAAGGGAGAAAGGTACTGAATGACATTGTTGCAAAGGAGAGGGAACCAGGAAGCGCATTTTATAAACATATATAGGATAAATATCAGTTGACTCAAGTCTTGAAGAGTTTAGTGTTGTAGTAGTTAGGGAAGCATCCTCTTGGGAGCCTGTTTCCAAAAGTAACAGCTCTGGAGAAGAAGCTGTCTGAGTAGAAAGGAACATAAAAGGAATTGGAATGATTTGATGCTGTGAACATGACATGGGAGGTTCTAGCTATGAAGTTCTGAGCTGGGGGTATAAAGAAATCTAACTCATTAAAATGTTTGCCATTGTAAATGTAGTAGATTATTGTTGCATCGGAGAAATTAGTACATCACCTAGAAGGCTGCACAATTGCTTTTAGAGTCAGCAAGGATCTCCTCTGGTCTGATCTGACTCTTGTAAATACAGAGCATTGATTGTTGATTTCTATGTTCACTAGGGTTATGACTTTTAGACATTTTGTGAAGTAAATGATTTCCTGTATCACAATTCAATGAACTTTTGTTAAAAAATAATGAAGAAGGCTTTAATTCAGTTTACTTTTTAAAATGTCACCCACAAAACAAAATTTATACAACAGTAGATAAAAATAGTAGTACTATGGTTTCCTGGAGTCTTCTAGGACTTGTTTTTTTTTTATTTGCAAGTTTGTACATTATGCTATAGATATAAACTGTTAAATACATTTAAAAATGCATAAGTGCTATCAAATTACATCATTAGCAAATTGAAAAATAAAGCTTCTGGAATATTTTGATTTTTGTGTATATGGTAAAATTGAATTTTTGGTTTGGGGGTAATCTTTTTTCAGGAACTATAACAAATTAATGCTTTTTTCATTACTTTTGAAGAAAAGTTATTAAGTTTTGACACAGGAGCATAAGGTTACGAAAAGTCACAACCCTAAATTGTTTACACTATCTATATCTATAAACACTATTTCTTACATTCAGCAATGAAAATGGCAAAATTTAACAATAAAAATCAAAAGTAACAACATTAATTCGCTCTTGTTTAATTGGCTGAAAAATTGTGTCACCAATAACATGTACAGAAATAGGGCATCCCTTTCTAAATATTTTGGAACTTAAAAGAAGTTAATAAAAGTCTGATGGTAAAATGGAAAATACTAAAATGAACTAGAACTTGCAAATCTTTAAATGAACCATGCTTCTCCTGTTTACATGAAAAACTAGAAATTATCAAATTTGCTGACAAAAAATCCGTATTAAACCAAAAGAATGAATTAACTGTAAATTGCCAACACAGTTTATCTTTTACCTTAAAATATAGTTAAATTTGAAAAATCACATATTATCATATCTTATAACCATAATTTATTAGTAAATAATTGTCCATCCTCTACGGGTATATACGTTATTTTGTTTATTCAGCTTTTATATTGCTATGTATTGCCATACAGTTAGTATTATTAATATCTTATATAGATGTTTCACATTTTAAAATTTATCTAGAGGCCCCTTTAAGAAAATTCCTGAATCTAAAATGTTTTTAAAAAATTTTTTCTGCTGAAATCAACATTATGTCCAATTATCCCCTACCCTTCCCTTCAACGTCCTTTTAAAAATTGAACATGTCATATTTGTCTACAATCATGATACATTTGTCACTTACATATTTCCGCAATTGTCAATGATGGCCTGTCTATGTTCCAGTTTATCATGCCATGAAAAAATAACTCACCCACCTCCACGATTTAAATTACTTTTCTATTTAGCACAGATCTGACATTTAATTGGTTAATCAAGACATACCCACAAGTCTGTTTTTAATTCTGACCTTATGTTTTCCCACCACGACCCCTTTAACTTTTGGAAAATAGGTAAGACCATGTTTTTAAATTTTCTTAAAAATCATTTAATCACCAGTTACTTACCATCACCTGAAGAAGTACAGTCATAGTATTTAAGCATGAAAGCTTTTGTGTAGCAATTTCAACATGTTTTTATTATAATCTCTTCCAATAAAAATTATATATATATATATATATATATATATATATATATATACATGCACACACAATTTTCATTAAAAATTATGTCTCATTTAAATACACATGCAGACATACCAAACTCTATCCCCAACATAATTGTTGATAATACAAATATAATCGCCCCATCCACATCTCAAAAATATTAACTATGAACACGGCCACAATGTGCTGACCATATTTGGAAAATAAAAATTTCCTATAACTCTAGATACATACATAAACCAACCCATACATTCAGTTAAATGTAAAAATAAAATCATCTTTGATAATGGCGAAAAGTATAGCAGAAAGTACACAGACATACAGAGCATTCAGACAATTTCTATATTATTTATGTCCAGAAAAGCACGTAAAAATTTAAATAAAAAATTTAACTGCAGTAGTTTGTCAGTTGTTTTTAGTATTCATATATATATATATATATATATATATATATATATATATATATATTGATACATATGTAGAGATTTTAGATAAAGACTACACAATGAATGCAGTGTAGTTATATTGCATCCAGAAAAGAAGAAAATTAAATTAATCAAAATTAAATAAAATTAAGAACACATAAAAATTAAATTAAAAATTAACCACATTACCTTGTCAGGTCAGTTGTTGTTAATGAAACTTATATAAAAGAAGGATTGCTGCCTGCCCAAATACACAATTATATATATATATATATATATATATATATATATATATATATATATATATATATATATATATATATATATAGAGAGAGAGAGAGAGAGAGAGAGAGAGAGAGAGAGAGAGAGTCACACACACTTTACTGAAAAGTTCTTGGCACAATCAAATGTCCCATTATTAGCGAAGTTCATATTTTAGGAAGAAAGTTGAGCCAAGCACTTTTCATCAAACCTCATGTAGACATTTTAATTCTGCTTCTTTGTGTGTTTATCTACCTCTACTCAGAGACTTGTTTTATTCAGTACCTGGCAGTTATTGTTCATCTAGCCAGGAAAATATGGGGGTCATGAGATTATGCCAATATTTTTCCTTGGGTTACACGCCAAGCGTTTGAGAACTTCTGAACTAAGCCGTTAATGTTCCCAGTGATTTAGCTAGAAAAGTGCAAATATTTGAAGGAATAAATCTATAATCATAATTTTTATGGCTTTCATTGGTGAGTTGACAATAAACTCCAAAGCTGAGCCAACAAAATATTAATATGATAATCAACAATGAACAAAAGTTTATAGATCACATTCTAGGCTAATATCAGAATGATGATGAAATGTAAAACATGGTATTTTACTTCACATTTCAGGTTTACTTAGAAACAACATTAAATTAAATTAAGACTTACTGCCATATCATGTTACAACATTGGTTCCGTATGATTACAGAAGTTAAGTAATATCAAGCCTAATCAGTACCTAGCTGGATGATGGCTTGGGATATGCAGATGGTATAATGAACAATGGCTTCGAATTTTTTAAATGTAAACTGAGTTCCAATTCCTCTTGAGTTCATTATATTCACTTATGTGAATATAATGTGCAGATACTGTTGGGAAAGGAATCCACCTCTTTGCCCACCAGCTATAGGTTAACTATTAAGACTTGTATTACTAAACCATTATCTCCCAAAAGAAATTTACCTTTCAACAAGAGAACAATCCAAAACACACTTTAAAATTAAGTCAAAATTACCATGAGTTAAAAAAAATTACCATGAGTTAAAAAAAATTACCATGAGTTAAAAAAAAAGGAACAAAATTTAAGAAATTATAACTTGACTTCCTCAGTCTTCTGAACCTCTCTCTAATTAAATTAGCATGGGATGAATTAGGAGAGTCTGAAGAGAATACTCAATGAGTGAGAGTGAGCTTTTACAGTGCTTGAAGAATGCTTGCAAAAGTCTGCCATCTACTTTTGTTCAAAAATGTTGAGAAAAGTATGAATCCTCCTACTCTTCCCCAGCCATGGGTTAATTAGTAAAATTTCTCTCATTAAAACATTATCTCCAAAAAATATTCTTACAATCTAAAAATATTTTCTGGCTTTAAATAACAGGCAAAGAGGTAATAAGCTGTAAAAAAGAAATCAATCCTGATTTTTGGAAAGTGGTGTCACATATACAAACTTTTCAGCAAGGTGCTACCAAAACATTACATTGGATAACTTTTTCTTTGCCCTTGCTCATAAAGCCTAATAGCAAAGGTATATATACTCCTATTCAAGTTTCATTTGCTGTCCAAATTGTTTAGACATTTGGAGAGCATCTCATAAAGATATTTCTTCTTTTTATTTGCAACATTAAAAGCAAAATAGAAACCTGGGGATTTATAAAATCTGTACTTTAAAAGCTGAATCAAATGGATGATATCTCTGTCTTTTAGCTTCTTTCGTAGATGTAAGTAATGTTTTGTCAGAGAATGCCCAGCATTCAAGCAGACATTGCAATGATGGAATCTCTAAAAAGAAGATGACATTATAAAAGACAAAGCGTTGCATGCCTTTTGAATATTTGTATATGATATCAGTCAGTTAAATTATGTCCTTTAAATTACATGCCATTTGTTTTGTCTGTTTTTTAGTTTTCTATTTCTCATACCATCATCACTGAACAGACTCTGAATGTTCACCTCTCAAGATGTATACTTGTTCTCTCAAGAGGGATTCTTTCATTGAACACCTGTTGGAATTCAAGTTCATCCCAGAATTCAAGTGCAACTCATATATATAAAACACTAGTAGTAGAGCCTGGCACTGCCCGGGGATATAACAGTAAGAGATAGATCAAGTATCGACCATCATAAAGGCTGAAAAATAAAATTGACAAAGATTATTGTTTAAGGTTGGCGGACATGCATGTCTTAATTAGTTTTTTTTTTTTTTTACGAATTGGTCAAACCCAAACTCAAACAAAAACATTGTTCTCAATCGTTATGAGTCTACCGATTGAATAGAATTTTATTATAAACAATTATCTTGTAAATGGAATTTTTAAAGCATTCTGAATGTAAAAATAAAGAAAAAAGTGTGCAAGACAATAAGAAACACTACATGCCAAAAAAAAAAAAGTGAAGTTTTGTTGAAATCGGTTGAAAAATGTAGGTTGCCTTTCTGTAATCTTTTAGTTTTACAATTTATTATTTTTACTTATTGAATACAGTAAAAAAAATTGCATATTTTGCTTGTGGTGATTCATAATTAGAATTCTGATTTGAATATATTTTCCACTCGTTGTTTCTAATACAAAAAATATTAACTTTATTTGGGTTTATTAATTATGATCTAACAAATCTTATTCATTTAGTAGCCTTTCTGTAATAATAATCTTTTACAATTTATGATTTTTACTTATTGAATACAGTAAAAAAGTTGTACACCATGTGTATTTAAAGTAATTTCCCGTTCCGGTTATTATTTTTACTTAGGACTTGTGTATGTTTAGATTTCATTATCTTTCACTAAAGATAAAGAATTTATTCCGATGTTTGTATTCGTACAATCAGTAGAGATCGTTAGATTATTGTTTAAGGTTGACAGACATGCATGTCTTAATTAGTTTTTTTTTTAGGAATTGGTCAAACCCAAACTCAAACAAAAACATTGTTTTCAATCGTTATGAGTCTACCGATTGAATAGAATTTTATTATAAACAATTGTCTTGTAAATGGAATTTTTAAAGCATTCTGAATGTAAAAATAAAGAAAAAAGTGTGCAAGACAATAAGAAACACTACCTGCCAAAAAAAAAAGTGAAATTTTGTTGAAATCGGTTGAAAAATATAGGAAATCCGATCCCATATATAAATGAACACACACACACACACACAAACAACCTGGGTTTTATAAAAGTATAACTCGATATGAGTTGTCCCCCTTTCATTCTCACGATGCCTCTTAATCATGTTTTCAAAGTGATTTCGTGCTAAAACAATTGTGTTTTTCCAATTTTTGGTGCTGTCAGAACCACCGCAAGGTAATTTTATGTAGTCCTGTGAAGTTTTGTTGAAATTGGTTGAAAAATGTAGGAAATCCGATCCAATATATAAACGTACAGACACACACACACACACACACACACACAGAGCCTGGGTTTTATAATAAGTATGATTATGGGTGCACCTCGAAAACTCTAGATCACCAGAGCCTGGCAGATGATCTTTTCTTTGACCTAGCTTTAACAGCTCAGTTGTGAAAAAACTGACTGGTCACATTCAATACTTCAAAAAAACCAAACTAGTGACATTCCATCATCACTGAGTGGACCTTGAATTTTCCCCTATTGCAATGAATAGGAGTTTTCTCAGGGAGTTCCCATACCTTGACCGCCTCTTGAGACTTAAATCAACCCAGGCCTCAAGTGGAACTCATACATATCATTTATGACTAAAGATACTGAAAATTTTGTTTCTCTGTACCGCTTCAGTAAGTAAGTGAATCCTCCTGCTATCCGCTACCTTTACAAGAGCCAGATCAGACAGAAAATGGAGTACAGCTGCCACATATGGGCAGGAGCTGCCCAGTCTTCACTTTCCAGTCTTGATAGATTTCAAAAACGTCTCCTAGTGGGTGATGAATTTTTTTTTTTTTTTTTACAGGAGAATAAATTTATTGAAACAAAACAAGTTCAGTTGACCACTGATGACAATTCCAGAACAATGTAACTATAAACAATATTTTTTCTATCCTCTGCCAGCCGCAATGATAGAGAAATCATTACCTTGAACCATGGCCAGTGAGACATATTGCAAGAGCCACTCCATTTCACGAGACTTGTTCCTTAATCGAGACACAATCGTGCCAATCCTCCAAAGAAACACCATCGAATGAGGGCCAATAACCCATGAAGTCTCCACTGCCACAGGAGTAAAAAAAAATCTATCAGCAAGAGAAGAATTTTTAACTATTTTTTCATCTCTGCATCCCGGGCGACGGATCCCGACTCAACCACGAAACTAATCAAATGTATCCACACGGGTCGCATCCCAAATCAACGACTTCCTCATTTTAAAAGGGAAAATGGTAATGCCATCTGGCTGCTTCCCATCACTGTGGTTGAGGCCTACGGGTTCGATTTGGGAAGGGAACCCAAAAAAAAGGTTGTAGATTGAAAAATAATTCATCACCTTTTGGTGATGAATTATTAGCCAATCTACAACGCTTTTGCCACAGATGAAATGTCACAACCCTTTCACTGCCATACTGCTATTTCCATGGAAAGTGTTCAGATGAACAACATTCCTTAGTTCCACCAGTTCTAACTGTCAAGGCTAAGACCCACCCTGCCATGCCCATTGTAGTAAACCACTCTCATTCCCTTTGTATCCCATTGCTGAGATGTAAGTTCCCCTCAAGCAGCTTCTTCCCTTCAAAACACTGTTCTATGGAACCAACTCCCAAGAGGATGCTTCTTCAATCGCTACAATCTTAATCTGTTCAGGTCTATGGTTAAGCATCATCTTCCTTTACATATCTGCATAAACTATGCCTCTTACTCTGTAATGCTTTACCCACCCAGTCTTTCTTCACTCTCCAGTCTCAAAAATTGGCTCTGAAGGAATTATTTTCCCCCTTACAACCATTTTCCCACAGACAAATCATCATAAACCTCTCACTGCTCTTTCACTATTTCCATGGAAAGTGTTCTAACAAACTACATTCACCAGTTCTAACCTTCACACCTAAGACCCATCCTGTCATGACTATTGTAGTGAACCGCCCTTATTCCCTGTGTATTCCATTCGTGAGCAAGCTTCTTCCTATTCTGCTTTGTGGAGCCAACTCTATCTTAACCTGTTCAAATCTTGAATCAATAAACTGTGCCTCTTACTCTGTATGCAATCTTGAGAGGCCTTATACAGGATGAACATCATTATAAAAAAAAAGATGGTCTAAAATTTGTTGGTTTCATATTGTAGAGAGCCATGATTGCCTATGGACTGGAAAAAAAGAAGGGGAAGAAAGAGAAAGAGAAGAAGAAGAACACCTACCGCTTTGAATAATTTAGATATACTGTTAATTAAGCATCTTTTTTAGAGCCACTTTTTGTTTATAAGTGATGGAGAAAGCAACAGGAAACTATACCACTATATTTCTCAAGAACAACCATAGTAATACACACTTTACAGAAGGAAATTGCAAAGAGCTGTGATTGCCTCTGTCCTGAAGGAACATAGTTTAATCATAACATTGATTAAATATTCTTTGGATGAAACCAGGAAGCTAAATACATTGCACTGTTTTCTGATCATCAAACATCTGTTTCCTTTTCTTATTTCATTGTCAGTTTTATTCCCATTGTTATCAAGACCTCAAGTGGAAATCATACCATATGATCTATTGCTAAAGATATTGAAACTATAGTTGGTTTCATGTACCCCTCCAGTAGGTGCCTGACTCTGCCTGCTCTGTTTTATCTTCTTATTCATTCTTATAAATGTGTAAGATAATTCTCAAATACGCTTTTAAGTAGGCACCCAAGGGGGTCGTCAGTGATGTTTTTGACTTGGTTCATCAGGGAGTTTCGGGTCTTTCAACATCATACTCCCCCATCACCAAATCAACCCAATCAGGTGAGATCAACCCCTGATTCCCCCTTCCAACTAAACGCTAGCAGCCACTCTGGCCTTTTTAAAGAATAAGAGGAAGAAAGACCACATATTCAGCACATCCGATTGGATGTTTGTAACAACCAATCCGGTGCACGAAATATCTTTTAAATGGCCCACGGTGGGGACTGGCTTCTTTTCTTATTTCGGTGGATTGCGGTTTCGATGGCTAACCGAGGAGGTAATCTTAATGTTTCTAAATCTTCTCCTTAAGTATTGTACTGTTTTTATTTCATTTGTACTTTTTTTTTTTTTTTTTTGGTGGGGAAACTTAAACTCAACCCTATTATCACATTTTATCGTTTAGCCTGTTTCTTAACATTATTGCATGTTAACTTTTATTGGATGTATTCTCAAAATTAAGATAATAATTGTCTATAAACATGGCGTATATATATATATATATATATATATATATATTATATATTTCTGTACATACAAAATGAAATTAAAAAATAAAATAAAATAAAAGTACAGTAAGCACTATAATATTCCTTAATACTGATTATACAAATTTGAAGTCATTAAATATAATAGACAACAAAATGATCTTGAAGTATATCAAGTATTAACAAAGCTTCATATTATATTTATATATATGTATCACTTAAAACCGCTGACAATTAAACTAATAAAATAAAAATAATATACAAACAAATATTTATATGGTAATGATCGAGAGAAAAAAACACTATAAATGCACTATATATAGATTCTTGGTAGAAAACTGTCTAGCATGACACAATGAAACAACTTTCCTTGAGCCATCCGAGCAATTGATTCAGTATTATCTTTCCACTTCATGTCAGCAGAAAATGTTAGCCTGAGTAGGCACAAAGACCCATTCAACTGGATGTTAAAACAAAAAGGAAACAGTTTTTTAAGACACCTCAATTTCTGGAATATAAACATTTTTAGTTTATATTTTCTCCACTTTCTTCCATGATGGCTGATGTACAAAATGACCTCAAGACCATCATTAACTGAGGCAAAAGATCGCTTGTCAATTTTAACACCTCCAAAAACTAAACTTCTCTCTATTAATCATCTGAGAGACCTCTCTGTGCTTTCCATCAGCATGGCTGATGCTATCCTCCAGGAAAGTGACTAATTGTGCCTTCTCAAAGCTAATGTTCTCAGCTGACATGAGATGGAAAGACTATATTGAATCTATTGCTAGGTCAGCTGCTAAGAAAGTTGGTTCACTGTGTTGGGTGAGACAATTCTTCAATTTTGAATCTATTTTGCATATCTATGTCTACCATTCACCCATGCTTACAATTTTGCTGCCATATATGGTACAGTGCCCCTGCTATTTACCTGAAGCTCCTTGATAAGATCCAAATAAGAATCAGCAACAATATTACTGATCTGGTGGCTTAGCTTCAGTCATTTTGTCCACCATTGTATGGTTGCCTCTCTGTCCTTTTTTATAAATATTTTCTTGGCAATGGTTTGGATGAGCTATTTGCTATGGTACCTAGACTATGAATTTGAGTGCAATACTAGACTGGAAATTTACCATTGAACTAACTAGATCTAGCCATAACTTCTATGCTAACAGTTTCTTATCTTGCACTTCTCACTTGTGGAACTTCCTTCCAGTTCCATGCTTTCCAACCAACTTTAATCTGCAAGAATTTAAATGCAATATCAATCACTATCTAGTGCTCCCTGAATGCTCTTTTCTTTTTATACTCATTACTAATGTTTCTGTTCCTAATTCTTCTAACCCCTGTACCCACTTAGTGGCTGTACTGCCTTGCTTGGGGTAACACCTATTAAAAAATAATTCTATATCTACTTTCTTTGTGAATGAATTGAATATTTTTACAAAGACAGATGTTTACCTTCTCAACCTTTTACATCTTCAAACACACAATTTTAGAGATATTACTTTAACAGCTAGATGTTTACATACCAATTGTGTCTTTACCAGAATGCATCAATGGTTTTAGGTTATACACAACTGCTTACCACTGGAACATAAAGTTCTGGTTGAAATAGCTAAAAAGACCATTAAAATGACTGTAATAGCCCAAATGCAACCCCAGTTTCAGTGATACCAATAATTCTTCTTGGAATAATTCCTTTTAGAATGTGTAGGTTACCAGAAGGCTCTGATGTTTTGTAATTTCACAACAGGGAAGCCACAAATATATTCCTGTCACGATTACTCATAGACACCACAAATATTAAACTTAAGACACAAAATTTTACTTAATATAATTCTCTGTCACAATTTGATATGAGAGATTTTTCAAAGAGATCATATTAATCCATAAATCCTTTGACCCAGAAAGGCTTCATAATCCATAAATCCTCTGTAATAAAGTCTGGATCAGGATAGGCCATGTTTGAAGGCTATTTTGACTCAAGTATAAATCAAATCATGTTTAAAGCAATGATCACTTGAGTGAAAAGGCAAACATTGGTCCACTTTATCCTTGACTGTATGTAAACATTGGTCAGATTTTTACTTGAGTCAAAAGTTAAATATTGATTGTATTTATACTTGTTATAGATTTGAATCAACCCACAAGAAAGAAAAATGCGATAAAGGTTTTTAAATATAAAAATATTTTTAATTTTGTGTTTTTACAACTAAATTTTTCTCATAGTGTATGAGTGCTAATGTTCTTTGTTTGTAGTTGTTTGTTAAGATGAAAAGAAATTTGATTTCTTTGCATGTATGTCGGAAAAAATGAGAGGCAAATATGAGGAGGAAAAAGTGTCAGTTAGTTTGGTGAGGAAGAGTATAAATGTTACATAGCTTCATGAGGAAAAGTGTAAATGTCATGTAGATTGGTGAGGAAGAGTGTAAGTGTCAAATAGTTTGGCATGGAAATGGGTGAATGAGTGTTATATAGGAATAAAGTGTTGCTACCGATACTTGGGTTTGAACACAGATCACCAGACAGCAAACACAGGCAATCCCATTTTGAATTAAGTGGATCATGTGACCATGGGGGAAAACGGATGAGTAGGAAGTAACGTGATGTTTAAATGATCACTATTTCTACTCTATCCTCTATTACTATACAGATCCCTATTCTCCACACTATTCACTATACTATTCCCTATACTATTTCTCTATACTGATCACTGTATGGATTACTATTCAGTAGTTACTTTTTCAGTGAATATTATTGAGCAAGTACTATTAGTTTGAGTGTTATTCAAAAGTGTCTGACACCATTATTGTTCAACAGCATTACTATAGTTGTATCTGTGATTACAAAGTCTCTACTACAATGGGCATTAGGTAAGTCACAATGAGCATTCGTTGAAATTGCAAAAGTGGCAATGAGTGTTTGTTGATATCACAAAAATCAGTAAGGGAATCTCTTTGAAGCCATGCACATCATATGTTGCCATTCTTTCTCTTTACTGGCTTTTCTGGTCTAGAAGCTTTGCTTAAATATTCTTCAAATGGATCACAAAGCATTATTTTATTGTTGGCAGGAAAGCAACCCTCTAATTGAAATTTGCTAAATATTTTTTTTTCATGGGATTAATTTATTAACTAGAAGGCTGCATGGATCCTCTGACTTAGAAACATTTTTTTTTGTCATTTGATGTTTGACCGTCTTACTGGTTGTTTCTGTCTTTGCTCTACCTACTTGAGCTAAAAAGGAAACATTGATGGAAATTGGACACAATAATTTATGCTCAATATCAACTGCTGATGAAGAAATGAAGTAATGAATAAGACACACTCAAAATGATTTCTGAGTATTCTGTTAGGTATTCTATCATAGATACTTTCATATTCAAAAGTTCTTTTGAAGAAATAAAGAGAAAAATAAACACCTATACAAAAGTTTTATCATTTGTTTGCATTAAAAGATTACCTGATAAAAGTAATTTTTATTATTTTTGGATTCATATCTACATAAATAAAAGAATTTATTTTAAAATTCTTATGAATTTTCTAACCCACTTCCTCCTCAACAGCCATTTTTAATTCATAAGCAAGTAGGCAATTCAATTCTTTTTTGTCTGTTTTTCATTTATCCTTTAAAAAATTAATGAACATATCGGAGACAGACATATTATTTTCATTTCCTGTAAATCAATAAAAAGAATTAACATAAGATTAGTTTCAATGAAATTGTATCTGCTAAAAAGAAAACTGAACATGAATAAAATTTAACACACACACACACACACACACACACACAAATATATATATATATATATATATAAATATATATATATATGCTATTATAATTTTGCTTGTTCCTCCCTTAGTTAGTATAACTGTTACACCTTACCAGTACATCATAAATAATGCACTAATCCATTTTGAACAAGTGGAAAGATGGAAAAGACATATTATTTAAATGCTACTTGGTTTCAGTGAGAAAATGAAAGAATGAAAGAAAGAAAGGAAAATAGAAGTGTTTAGCCAGTAGATCATAAATAATGAAATATTCTGTTTTGATTAAAGTGGAAAGACACTTGGTACTTGGTTTCATTGAGAAAGTAAAAAAAAGAAAGAAGAGAGGATAGAAGTGTTTAGTGTCTTCTGATAATATCTCATAAATAATGGACTATTTCAATTTCCAACAGGTGGGAAGATGGAAAAGACATAGCAGAAACATTTGGTTTCAGTGAGAAAATGAAAGATAAAAAGAAAACTTCATCAGCAAATTGCAATAGAATATGAAATTTTTACAGGTATTTTTTAATATATATAATTATTTAGACAGTAATCACTTTTTTATACAAGTTCCATTCAAGATGACTGACAAGGTACTGCCATTAAGCTGTTTATTAAAGTTTTATTGTATTCATACAAGTATTTTCTTTTCTGGACATAGTGTATGTAAAAACTGCCCAAATAATCTGTGGATCTATTAGCTATTTCAAGGATGTTTTTATTTAACTGAGCATATCTCTCTCTCTCTCTCTCTCTCTATATATATATATATATATATATATATATATATATATATATATATATATAGTGAGAGAGGGGGGAGAGAGAGAGGGGGGATGAGAGAGTGAGTATGAATAGTAATCCAACAAAATGACAGGAAAAAGTACAAGTAGAAAACAGATCTTATTCTAACATGTTTCACTTTATTAAAGCCTCATCAGGGATTAAGATAGAAATGATAAAAAATGCTAAAAAGCAAAGAGATGCAGATTAATTGTATGTTGTGTTAGGCTATTTCTTATTGCTTAGATACATGTCATGTAATGTAGTAAGAGATAATATCTAAATGTGTGGCAAACATTCTCAATGCTAAAGTGTGTAAAAGTTAGTAAGATGACATATAATCATGGATCTCCACAACTTCCTATACCTTGCAGCTCAAAGAAATCTTTGGCTCTTAACCATCTTTCTGTGTCTCAGCTCTGCCATCCATTAACACCTTTTATGTGTCATAGATCTTCAGAACATGGGCAATCATAGCTTTCCCCAATTTCCTGTCTCTTGGAACTCTAAGCAATACCTCTTTATCCAAGTCTTGTCATCCATTCTGTCTTTTATGTGCTGTATCCCTGTGTTGAAATAAGAACTATTTACCCTCCTTAGTATCATG
Organism: Acanthosepion pharaonis; assembly: GCA_903632075.3. Classification (NCBI taxonomy): domain Eukaryota; kingdom Metazoa; phylum Mollusca; class Cephalopoda; order Sepiida; family Sepiidae; genus Acanthosepion; species Acanthosepion pharaonis. Next base: position 3,167,295 of record CAHIKZ030000446.1, on the reverse strand, counting down.
AATGAACTGATCCATTCATGATAAGTAGTCTTGGCTAATTGTCTACAAGAAAAGAAAATAATACTATTGCAGTGACTTGTCTAGCTAAGTACTGAATACTACTATCATGACTGACTCGGTCGAGTTAAGTGTTGTGTTTTGCCAGACCCCATATCACAACAGTCTATTATAATTTTTAATCAGTTTTTTGATGGCAGATTAATTTCTGTATCTTTCTTCTGAAGATGTTGGGGGAACTTTCTACACTGCATAGTAATTATTGTTAACATGCCAAGTTTTCATTTGACTTAACAGAAAAGAACAAAACAAAACAAAATTCAAATAGTCTGTTTAATGTTTCCATCTTCAGAATTATTTAGGATTTTAGGCTTTGAATTTAAAAATCTTGTTGGAAGTAAAAAACTTAATAATTGCATAAAGGACAGACATTATTAAAAAGAAGATAAAATATGGGAGACAAAAAAAACAATTAGTTTGATAAGAAAATACAAGGAAATGGAAAAAAAAATGGTGAAGAGAAAAGGAAAATCATCTATTATTCCTCACTCTTCAGAACTCAATCAGAAAGGTAAAACAATTTTTGTATATAACCAATTAAAAAGAAGGATTGGAAAATTAATACCTTATGTCAGTAATATTCTGAAAACAGTATATTTTGCAGATAAATGGCATTGAGTCCTGGCCACCAGTCCTTCTGGTGACAAAGGGAAGGTTGTTATGACAATGAATTTTGTTTCTAGTACCTTCAAGTGATGAATATGACCTGCACAGAACAGAACATGTTTTTGCATTATGACACAGCACAGTCACAATTTTGTTTGCGGTATTCTATGATTGCAAACTTGGATGAAGCAGCAGACTTTTGCAAATTATGTGGTTGATATTTTCTTATAAACACCAGAAAAACCTAAGCAATCCCCCTCTCAAGAAGCTGAGGCCTCCTTCCTCTGTAGTCAGTTTCACATTGACATTTAAATAAATACTTCTTTCTCCTAAAATTGTTCTTGATATATATATAAAATATACATATTATTATCCCATATATATATATATATATATATATATATATATATGTATTTTACAGTAAAGAAACAAAAATTACCTCAACATAGATATAATTAATATTACTAGGATCCACTCAGATTATATACCCACGGACTGATTACCTATTTATATATATATATATATATATATATATATATATATATATATATTGTTGTGGTAGGATCCACCTAATTTGCATAGTGGAGTACTGACCATATAAATATGGTTGGTACCAGGAAGACGGGGGGAGGAATCAAGAGATTCAAGCCAGAGACTCTGCCCAACTACGACTAAGTCAACACATTCTCCAGGAACGGTCTTCCCAAGAATATACAAAAGACTATATGTAAATATTGTGTACCTTTCTTGTTTCAATACATTTTGTTCTAAGTACATTTTGTGTTGTATTATTATTCCATGCATTAGTCAAGTTTTCAACATATATATATATATATATATATATATATAGTAAATATAAAATAAAATCTGTGAGTATATAATCCAAGTGGGTCATAGTAATATAAGAATATTATAATTGATCCTCAAAATAGAGCCCGTAGTTTATTTATACAGAGCAATAGATAAAAAATCAAGAAAAATTTTTTTAGCCCATATAAGGAATTGACTATTTTGGCAGATGATAAAAGTGATCATCTGTCTTTTTAACCAAGATATAAATAATACCAATTTGTAATTGTTAGGGATTATTCCAAAGATGACTTTAATCCAATGAGAGCTCAATATAAGAGCAATTTTTAATGATAAATCAAGAAAGAAACTTAAAAATCCATATCAGTTATAATTTATTTCATGAATATTGTTAGATTCATCTCTTCAGATCAAATATTTTTAAGAAATGGTATCAATTCATCTAGACAGACAGATATACCAGGATAAAAAGATAAAAGAGAAAAAGTGAGAGAAAGGGAAGAAAGAAGATATATAATAAGAAAAAAAGGAAAAAAAAAGGAAAAAAAGAAAAAAAAAATAATATGAGAAAAAATTCCTCTGGGAGTTGGAAACAGAGACTCTACAATCACCAGCAATCCTTTTCCAATGCTTCTTTAATGCACCAAATTGCTCAATGTAAGCAATATTGGAGACTTAAAGATAGAGGCTTCACCCAACAATTAAATAGGATATCATTTGTCAGTCTCAAACTCCCAACAACTTTTGGAACAGATGCAATTTATGCATACAGGAGAAAATCTTAATAATTAAATATAAAAATGCTGGCCAATTGTTGAATCAATGAAATGACCCCATTTTCAAGTGTTGACATAAAAACAAATTTAGAATTCCATAAAAACATTGATTTTGCAGGATATACACTTGAAATGTTGATTATTATTTTATATGGGTACAAACATATAGGTGTACATGTATTCATATGTAGGTATATGTATATGTAGTTATATTGCTTGGCACACATTTTTATATATATAGGTCTGTTGGTATACTTAATTATATATGTGATTATCTTGCTATGCCTACAGCATATATAAATTTTTATTTTTATTTTATATTTATATTTTACTTATTTATTACTATTATTATTTTATCTTTATTAAAATTTATATATTCTTACTTTTTTTTATTATGATTATCTAAATATATTAGTTTTTATTGATTATTTATTTTTTAAATTTATTTTTTAATATATTTTTAACTTATGTTGTATATTATTATTATTGTTATTATTACTAGTATTAGTTGAAAATGATGATGATTGTATTATGTGATGATTTCTGTCTAAACTGGCATGACTTTCACTGATTTTATTAGACACTTGTTGTAATTCTTTTAACTTCCTATCCCTTTTCCTTCTTATCCCTCTACAATGATAACCTCTCTTCTTTATGCAAGCCCTTTTAAGGAAATTTTGCTAGGTCAATCTATTTTTTCTATTGGCTCAATTTTTATTTCTTCCTCCTTTCCTTTCTTTTCTCTTTCTTTTTTCTTCTCTTAATTTTTAAATGGTTTTCTTTTTTTTCTTGGATGAATTTTTTCCATTTCTTAAAAATATTCAGTCTGAAGAGATGAATATAATAATATTCATGAAATAAATTAGAACCAATATGGATTTTTAAACTGATTTCTTAATTAATCATTATCTATCTATCTATCTATCTATCTATCTATCTATCTATCTATCTATATATATATATATATATATATATATATATATATATATATAATAAAAAAGGCTTAAACACTAATATTCCATGGTCATAATTTATTCCAACTCCGAAAATAAAAACAGAATTTAGAGAGAGTGTAAGTATGAGGGGGATTAAATCTTAACAGAGAGAATATTAGGAGAGGTGAGTGGAAGGGGTTTAAGTAAGAGAAAAATGAATGTTGTCGGATGTCTAATGCATAAAGATACATTTCGTGGCGACATACACACACCATAGACAATCTAATGTTAGAATAAGAGGGAGGGAAAGATGAGGTGGGGGAGAGAGATGGGATGAAGGAAAGTAAAATTGCGTTTACTTAAAGGGCCGCTTTGTAATTGAGAAAATTTGACAAATTTAATATCGACTACAGGTTACAAATCAAATATAAACATATAAAAAATAAATATAATGATTATCTAATCCAGCAAGGACCTATATTTTTATGTTCAAAAACACATGCGAATACACACATACACAATAACATATACACGTATATACATATAGGCATGTACCCATATACACACAAATATATACCCATGTACACACATATAAAAATATATTCACATATCTACACATATTCATGTATATCCATATACACACACTTTTCACATACATATACATACATACACATGCACACATGCATATACCCATCTATACACATGTACACACACATGTATATATATATATATATATATATATATATATATATATATACACATACACACATACACATCCATTACATTTTTTTTTTTTCTGTTTTCCTATTGAATTTGTAGGTCTGATGAATTGGATTGTATTTACGATTCCAATGGAATAAATTATGACCTTTTTATAAGCCTTTTTTATTATATCCTTACTCTGTCCTGGACATTGAGTTCTACCTGGATTCTTCCTCTTGAATTTTTATTCTAAAATATACATGTATGGGTATTTATATATTTCCCATACATATTTATATTTATCACTAATATATATATATATATATATATATATATATATATATATATATATATATATATATATATATATATATATATATATATATATATATATATATATATATATATATATAATTATATTTATGCTCTACTTTTGTATCGAGCAATTATTTTTTAAAAATAATAACTAAAATACTAAGGGACTTTGGATTATTTACCTAACCAGTTCCTTCCTATTTTCTATATATTTTCCCACACATATATATATATATATATATATATATATATAAATATAGGTAACTATACTCATTTCAAAAAACCCTTGAAATTTTTGATTTGCCAATAATCAAATCAATCCCGAGGGGAAAAAAAGGTTTTAAAAAAAGAAAGTGCTAGAAACATGAAAGTCTGTCGAAAAAAAATCGCACAGATACAGGTTCAAAGCCCAAAGAAAAAACCCCGACACGAGTAAACAACTAACTAACAAAAGAGCTCAATACAAACGTAGAGCAGACCTATCTACCTATGTATGGAAAACTAGACAAGAAAATACCCATCCTTAAATGGGAAATATTAAAAAAATGTCCCAAATATAAAGCAGGCCAAAAATTTTGTAAGCTATGTACAGAGGAGAAATTAGCCATAGCTTTATATAATCAACCTAACGATCTATTAAACTCTAAAACCGAGATTCTTAACATATTTAGGCATAGAAAATCTTGGTTATTGAATTAGGTCTAATCTCCCTGTTTGTATTGTCTTTCCACCTTTATTGTTCGTGTTAATATCCCCTCCCCTTTTTAGTCATTGAATAAATATTTAACCCACCCCCCGAGTGTTCTGGTGTTTTTTCTTGTTTTTCTTTTTCTTTGGTCACATGGTATGATTTTGATTATCACCTATAAATATGCTGTTTCTCTTGCCTTGTTAGCCAGCTTTCCCTGACAATCCGCTTAGGTGAAACCTGGGTAGGTTTGTCTGGCTCACTAGGTTTATCTATCTATCTATCTATCTATCTATCTATATATATATATATATATATATATATATATAATGACTAAGTGGAAAAAGTTTTTTTTTTCTCTTTTGTCATACTTCTTTCCCCTAAAGTTGATCTTGATATTATATATATATATATATATATATATATATATATACAAGCTTCAACGCAGTCCTATTGGGCAACATTTAATCTAGTTCCTGTGAAGGGCTTTAGATTGGGCCTTCATCGCAATAGGTAGGGAGGAGTAGATGCCATAGGCAACAATAAACTGCAGAAGGACTCAAAACTGAACACTGCATTTAAATATTGCATTAATGTTTAAGCTTAACTTTTAAAAGTTCCACAATAATTTTTCTGCTACCACTTAAAGACAATTTGATGTATATAGATCCTTACTTTCTGTACAAACAGTTATTTTTATTTCATGCATGACTTTCACTGGATTTCACTATTAATTTTGATTATTTCCAAATCTATTTCCAAGTTATAAAAGTTGTTATACAAAAAAAAATTGTCACAAAAAATCATGTAAAAATTCACCAAAAACAATTGCAGTAATGAAAACTTGGGAATCCAAAATTTCAGGATTGTGGGTACATATCCAAACTGGAATGATTTTAATTTGCTCACAGAGTCAGCCTGATTCCAAAATGGTATGATATGTTGGGATACGGACTCTAGGAGCAAAGTTGAAAACACAGACAATTTTATTTTGAAACACTGTAATTTGAGAACGTAATTTTTTCAGTTGAACATAAGCTATTGAAAGTTAGAGATTTGTGTCCCTTTAATTGTTTTTATCAGTATAAGCCAAGATGATAGAATCTGAAAACAGTCGCTGTAATGAAAACTTGGGATCCCAAATTTCAGGATTGTGGATCTAGATTCAGCCCAGAATGTTTTTAATTTGGAGTAAGCCTGATTCCAAAATGCTGTGATATGCTAGGCTACAGCCTCTAGAAGTTAAGTTGAAAAGTATAACACAGTGACACACTGATATTCACATTTATTATATATATATATATATATATATATATATATATATATATATATATATATATATATAGTTAGGGATGTAGTTTCAATCCTTGAATGTATTTGAACTACCATGAGGATGTGAATGTCAGAATAAGCCTTATAAAACTCTGCCTTGAAACCTTATGACAAATCCTTTGCCAGGCAAGACCCACCTTGCCTTGTGAGAGATTAATCATATTCTTGCTTCAACAAAAAAACGGTTATGTTATTTTATGTTATGTATATGTTATGTTATATATATGTTATGTTATGTCATATATATATATATATATATATATATATATATATATATATATATATCTGTATATGTATGTATCTACAGTTAACAGCCCTTTTAGTTTTCCCACTAGTTCTTTTTTTTTCTTTACTTTTCTTCTTCAGGTGCTGAATTTTTCCATTGATAAAAAGTTCTTGGATGGAACTGATGGAATGAACCTAAATCACAGCAAGTAATCATCAAACAAAAAATACAAAAAACGAAAGATATATTACTTTCACTTTCACTTCCATTTTTTATTATAGAAACAATTTGGTAGAGACTGTTGAATTTTCTGAATGATCAAATTACTTGCATCATTTAGGAATTTTGTAGTAAAACAACCTGAAAATCTCATTATAAGAAATGCAATTATATTAACGCAAGATGCATCTGGAACTTGCCTCGTTTACTTTCATGAATAAATGCATTTATGTAAATAAACATATCCAAGAAAAATCACACGCATGATGCGTTTTGGATATATATTTTGAAATAGTTTTATATATGTCTGAAATTTACAATGACACACTTAAATATTTTTACATTTGTATATTACAGACAAGATTGAAACGTTATGATATATAAACTAGAAAATTATGTTTTCCTCCACTCCGAATCATCTTTAAACAAGTATTATATTGAATGGTTAGATTCAGAATATTCTTTGGTTACAAAGGAACATAATGAAGAAAGAGATCAGCATGTCAATAGTACCAATATAATAGCCTCAACGACATGTAAAAAATGGCTAAAAATAATGGAAGCCAATCCTCAATAAAATCAACTATGAACATGGTCACAATCTGTTGACCGTGTTTGGAAAATTAAACATTACTATAACTCTAGATACATACATAAAACGATGCATACATTAAATGTAATAATAAAATCATCCTTGACAATGGCTAAAAGTATAGCTGAAAGTACTCAAGCCTACAGAACATTCGTATAATTTTTACATAATTTATGTCCAGAAAAGAAGAAAATTATCAGAACTCAAGAAAATTAAATAAAAATTAATCATAGTAGCTTGTTAGTCATTTTTAATGAAATTTGTATAAGTTTATATATATATATATATATATATATATATATATATATATATATATATATATATACTAGCAGGTTTCACCTGCTCACTACTGCTTTGCAAAAGTAAGATATATTCACTACTTGAAATCTTTGAAACAAAAATTTTAAATGAACATTTCATTCATAAATTGGCTTGTTATAGTTAAGGAAAGTTTTATAAATAGATTCCAACTTGTTGAAGGCCAGATAAATGCAAAGAATGCAGATGTTGACAGAGAGTGAAACTGAAGGAGAAAGAGAGCAAGTATTGAGTAAAAGATAAAAAAAGGGACAAGGTTCAAGAAGACAGAAGATGGTGACTGATGCTGCAATTGATTTTTTTAAGATTGTAGTTATCAGGGAAGCAAGAAATCAGAAGAGTGTCCCAGAAGTGGTGGTTGCATCTTGTTTGTCCAATAGTAAAACAGTGAGAAACATAGTTGCCAATCTAATAGCATGCTTAAATTCATCAGAACAGTTGCCATAAAAATATCTATAGAAAAGTTAGTGGGAAGCCATGTTATGCTGGTGAGAAAATGACTGAAGTCTAGATGCCTGGTTAGGATTGATTACATTACAGATCCTTCTTTGGATTTGGCCAAGAATCTCAAGATGTGCAGAAGAAGCACCAGACCAGATATGGCAACAATATTCAATGCACAAACGAATAATAGATTTGTAAATGTGCAAGATGGATTCTAATAAGCAAAATCTTCTGTTATGACACAGTGAACTAACTTTTCTTGCAGTAGACATAGCAACTAATTCAATATAGTCACTCTTTCATTTCAGTGGAAAATGTGGGGCAAAAAGGTGTAGTATGTTACTCTCTGGAGTTTAGCATAAGCCATGCTGATGGCAGGTAGAACAGGATATCTGTGGTGATTAAATGAAAGCAGTTTTGTTTTGGAAACATTAAAATTTACAAACCATTTCTTAATCCAGTTAACTACTGAATGGAGGTCCTTTTTAACAGCAAGTTACTTTGTTGAATCTGTCAGATTTTCTACTTGACAGCAGTAAATGATTGTGTGTACCTAGTTGGGAACTGATCACATCATTGAAGAAGATCAATGTAGGTCTGAGGAGAAAGTACTCGAGATCACCCACATTAGTATGAAATGATGTGGGAATGTGCCCAGAAATAACTGGATTAAGGTAAATATTCACACCATGACACTGTAACCCTTGAGTGTGCGTAGAAGGCCAGCATGTCAAACCATGAAGAACGCCTTTGAGATATCAAGAACCACAGGCCAAGCTTCAACATTCTTATCAAAAGCTTAATAGACAAATTCATTACTAAATGTAACTGTAAGTTCTATGCTAACAGTTTCTTCTCTCACACTTCTTGCTTGTGGACTTCTTTTCTGGCTTCTTGCTTTCCAGTCAACTATGATATTCAAAAATTTAAAAACAATGACAATTGTTATCTGCATTCTTAATTTCTGTTCTTTTATTGTTCTTTCTCCTTAATGTTTTCTTTTTCTCATATTCTCTCACACTCAGTAACCCCCCCCCCCCCTTGTAGTCTAGTGATTTTATTGCTTTGCTTGGGATGAATTGATTTGTAACACTAGAGAAAATCACTTAACTTAAAGACGAAAATATATTCAGACATGTCTCACTTGTAAAATATTCCCCAAAAGAAAATGGTGCCTTTAGGAGTTTTATATTTAAAAAAGATAGATCTCTGAGTTGGATAGACATTTGTGAGAATCTCTTTTAACAGATGCAAATTTTAACTCTGACTCTATAAAAAGAGGTTAAGGAGGTGGCAGTTAAAAAGTGTGACTGCTGTAGTGAACAGGGGACACATGTTGTTGGATTGTTTGACTTATGTGCTAGTGCATTGGTTGGATTGTTTGACTTATGTGCTAGTGCATTGGTTGGATTGTTTGACTTATGTACTAGTGCATTGGTTGGATTGTTTGACTTATGTGCTAGTGCATTGGTTGGATTGTTTGACTTATGTGCTAGTGCATTGGTTGGATTGTTTGACTTATGTGCTAGTGCATTGGTTGGATTGTTTGACTTACATACTAGTGCATTGGTTGGATTGTTTGACTTATGTGCTAGTGCATTGGTTGGATTGTTTGACTTACATACTAGTGCATTGGTTGGATTGTTTGACTTATGTGCTAGTGCATTGGTTGGATTGTTTGACTTATGTGCTAGTGCATTGGTTGGATTGTTTGACTTATGTGCTAGTGCATTGGTTGGATTGTTTGACTTATGTGCTAGTGCATTGGTTGGATT
>CAHIKZ030000446.1:3075000-3152500 GCA_903632075.3 Acanthosepion pharaonis | reverse complement strand
TATTTCTTTACAGTTTGTTTTTTTTCTTTTATTTTATTGTTTGTAAACTACATTTCTTGTTTATTCACATGTTTTTGTTTGTAAGAAATGTACAAATACAAAAATAGCAGGTGAGTTTTAGGAAAATAAGGCTGATATTTAGGGTCCTGGAATGGATCAGAAACATTCCCATTAATTTTAATGAGGAAAATTGATTTGAGATATGAGTCTTTTGAGTTATGGGCCCGTCTTGGAACACATTAAACTCATATCTCAAGGCATTACTATATATATATATATATATATATATATATATATATATATAGATAGATAGATAGATAGATAGATAGATATATTTATGAAATATGAACTCACTGATGTCTATAAAATATAATCATGAAAACTGCATGGGCTCATGTTAAATTAAGATTTAAGAAAATAATTTAAATTACTAGCAAAAAATGAAAATTCAAAATTATTGTTGTCCTGCGATATTTATTCCTTTTTTTCCTCCCTCTCTCTCTATCTCTCCCCACACACCCACACAAACACATGCACAAACACACACACACAAATACACACACACTCTCTCACAAACACACTCTCTCACAAACACACACACACACACATGCAAATCCATCCAGACACCGACACATATGCATACCCACTTACACACATGTACACCAGCTCTATCAGGTAATAATACAGCAATTTAGTGATAAATTAAATTTAATTTAAATTTAATAAATTATAGTCATGAAAATAAAATCAGAATTTTAGTCTTCTTTAATGTCTACATAGAAAGTATTCATGCTATTTAGTTTCAATAAAAAACTAACTTACCAAAAATAATTGGCGTCTAATAAACTTCAAAGTATTCCCTTTGTCTCCTCCCACAGTATTCCTTCCCCTTCTGCAAACAATCTGTAGCCATCTTTGAGGGTTACCATTGGTTGCCTTTGTTGTAATCTTTTTAATTTCAGTTATGCAATTTCAATATTTCAGCTTTTGAAAAAGCTTCAAATTGCAAGAAATTAATTCTGGACTACAGTTTTTGTGATATTTTGGTAAAAATTCAGGATGAGATAGGAAGAATCTACTTGTTTTGTTATTATGAAAGTGATTAACCCCAATGGAGAGTATCTGTTGACACAAGTACTGTACTAGTAATGGTCATATTAGCCATTTACTCATAAGGAAACATGTGGCATTCACTGACCAAGCAATCCGTGCAGCTTTCTGTTAAAACAATTTTTCAGAAAAATAGGTTCTTCGTGACAAGTCTCTTTCCAGTATTGATGGGAGATTCCTTCCTTGCATTTTGTTAGGGGTATTGTAGAACAGCAACATCTTTATTCTCCCTTTGAGTTATATGCAATATTCTATTCTTATCTCCTATATTAATATTTTTGTAACTGATCTATATGCCAAGTTATTTGAGATTCTCTCTAATTGATTGCTTAGGTGACACAACTAGTCTTTTGAAGATACACCATACACACCCAACATCACATACATCATTCATCATTTGGAAAATTTGATCATTAAAATTAATCAACACTATATTAGCTGGGTTAAGCAAGGATATACAAGTAATAGAATTTTGGGGATTTAGGCAAATCATTATAGTAATTCATCGAGTTTAGATGAATCCTCAACAGAATGCAGAAAGCACTGGACGGCCATTTTGTACTATTTTTGGCACTCAGCAGTGTGCATCCACAACCGAGATTCAAACCGATACCATTTTGATATAACGAAAGTGTCATATCAGCTGTACCAAAGGGCCTCAGTGATGAAGAAAGAACTGAATAAACTCAATAAAGTCACTACTCAAAAATTCCATGATGATATTTATCTAAGTATTCATAACCCAACAGACTGTGCTCCAAGATCCATGACCCAGCTAATGCTCTGGAATGGAATGATTTGGGGGAAAGGAAAGTCATGGCTCTTGGGGCACAATCCATTGGGTTATGAATATTTCGATGAGTATCATCATGGAATTTGTGAGTAGTGGTACTATATCAAGTTTATTCAGTTTCTTCTTTGTCAACAAGGCCCGTTGGTATAGTTCGTATGACGCCTGCATTGCATCAAAATAGTCTTGGTATTGGATGCGTACTGCTGATGAGTCCCAAAAATAGGATGAAACAGCCATCCAGTGCTTTCTGCATTCTGTTGAGGATTCTTCTAGACTTGATGAATTACTATTATATATATATATATATATATATATATATATATATATATATATTGAGACATGTTTCATTGAATGATTTAGACTAGTTTTGTCTAATTATTTTCAATTGGAAAACAAGCTTTTTGGTGTCATTATTAAAGAAAGAGAGAAAATTATCATGTTGATATATATTTTATTCTGAGTACTTTTGACATAGTACAATGTCATCATAAGTGTGTTGTTTATTTCAAGACAAATATGGTGGTGTTTATCACTTTCAAAGACAAAATTGCTGTGTTCATCTGAGAGTTAAAAAATTTACTTGTGAAGTGAATAACGCTCAGTTGAGTATGTGTGATTAGCTTGAGTAATGCTTCAGGGGAGGTAACTAAGTTATGGTATTGTCGAGAGATTTTTAAGAGATAAGTGTTAAAACTGTTAGTACAATCCTCAATATTTTAAACTATCTACTGTAAACATTTTAAAACATTTGTGCAGTATTCATAATTCATTTTAGCAAGTTTTGGTTTCAATTTTTTAATACAGATAGCTTCAAGAATTTTTAGTTTATTATTTTCATGAAAAAGTATAGATGGATTTTCGACAAGAATTTTTCTGAATTGCAAATGTGAACAGGCATGCTGTCATAAATGTTTAGAAATATTGGGCACATAATTCAAATGAAAACTCAGCTACTGAGACAATGTGACTGTAGTGTGGCCAACATAAATATTATTTTTCCCATTGGAGATACAATCTCCCAAATACATTTGAATTTATAAACAATGTTAGTTTTTTGCAACATGTTAGTTGGTGGGGAAGTGTCCTTATGAATGATTAAATTGGATATACTAGATTTAGTGTAGTATATAGTTAATTTTATTTATTTTTTACTAGGATCTATGTATGTATATTGGGCACATGGCACATTCTGGCCATAAGACTAGGGTTTGAATCTCATCATAGTCAATTTGTCTGTGGTTAAGTCTTCAGGTTAACAATCTGGGGAGGTGATCCCATTATGCAGCACCATTAGAAAGTTTTTGAAAACCATACTGCAAGCTTACAGGAGTCTTTTGAGTGAAATTGGGTAAAATAAACTGCTTGAAAACCATCAGTGGTTGTACTAGCATAAAGTCATAAGTCATCCTGACTGAGAGTTTAAGTATACTGACATTGTTCAAACTGTTGATCATGCCAAATTATTTCTCTCCCAGAAAGTCTAACTTAGCTCCACACAGCATAGTTGCAGTATAAACCACATGTTAGCTATGTGGGTGTTGCACAAATACAAATGTACTTGAAAAGATGTCTGCTGCAGGGATTATCTAACCAGCTTAACAACTGGGTACTATTAGAAACAAGTATCTATCTGTCATATATTAATTGAAAATTCATTACATTATATTCAACTTTTTATTCAATTTTAACAAATTTGATTTATAATAAATTTTCAAAATTATATCTCTATGAGATTTATTTAATGTAGAACAAAGCAAGATTGTGTTGCACCAATTCTCTAAATGGAGATTTGATTTGATTTGTTTTTTATGGCTTATCAACCATCTGTGAGCCAGGATGTATTTTGCATTGCAAGAATTATACATTTTTATTTTTTCGATTAAATATTTCATTAACAATTTTATGGAAAATAACAATATTTTTTCAGATACAGGTTCTACTATTTAACCCATAGCTTGGGGAAGAAAAGATGAATTCATACCTTTTCTATTTATGTATAAGTGAATGTAAAAATCTTAACTGGAATTTGAACTCAACTCATTGATTTCACCATTATCCATTACACCATCTGCACATCCTCTAAATGAGAAGGCTCAGCCTTCCTTGAAAATCAGCAGATCACATCCTGACTTCTACCTGGACTTAAATGAAATAGGTCCTTCAATTATTTCTTCAAATCAGACTAATTCAGAATATGGTGATTTTCTAAGTATAGCTTAGATGTGGAACAATGCCAAAACTAAGGGGTACCCAGTGAGGATCAAACTCACTACTCAGTTATAATTTTTCTAGTGAGACAAGCTCACTGACCATTACACACCATCGATGTGCCCAGAAAAATTCAGGATATGCATGAAAGAAATGGTTAATTTTGTTTTTCAAGTAAAAAAAAATGGAAAATTTCTTAAATGCGTTTTCTGATCACAAGATTACAGATGAATGGCTTATATATTTTTTTTTAAAAGAATGTGATTGGTGCTATTGTCAGTCTGTAGAATTTTAAAAAATACTTTCCTAGAATTAAAAGAAAACATTTCTTTCTTCAGCTCCTATTAATATATTCATAAATATCAACATTTGGTATTGGCAGGCGACAAACTCTTTACAAAATAATGGACAGTTTTCTGAAAAGCGCATGTAATATAATAATATGTTGATATAAAAATGTAGCAAAAATCACAGAATAATACCCGAGTGATTTTAATTGCTGATATTACAGATTGGAAATATTAGGAAAATAAATAAAATGTTAAGAGTATGGAGAAAGAAGACAGTTTTCAAATATTAGCAGAATTATGAATCATTTGAAGAGTTGGCTTCTGACAGATTTATAGAACAACAAAAATTTATACATGTTAAAGAATTATATTTGTTCAACAGGGGGAATTACTGGCAGAAGAGAACATTAGAATCAATTTGAAGCTTCAAGAAAAAGCAAGACTGAAAATGTTATTTAATTACAAGAGTTCAATAAATTAGGTTTCTGTTAATTTTTTTTTCAAGGTTTCAAATAAACAGGAATTGAGAAGAAATTTTTTTTCACTCTTCACTGAAATATTTCCAAGATATTGAAAGTTTTCTGTTTAATTAAAGTTTTAATCTAAGTCTTGATTTTAAAATTACATCATTATTTTAATTCAAACAAATTAATCACAGCCAAAGTTTATCCATGTCATGCAAGAAATGTCTAATGAAATGGCTGTTGATAAAAATGGCTCCAAATGTTTAGTAGGATTTTTCAGCAATTGCTTTTAACTCTTCCAAACTTTGAATAGCAAATTTCCTTAAATTAATACTTGGTGTACTTGGATTGCCATGAATCTCTGAGTTGAGTGTCAGCAAGAGCAAGCAACTCAATTAAGTGTACTTTTAGTCTTTGTTCATATTATCTTTTTACAGATATATTGCACTTATATATATATCTATATCTATCTATCTATCTATATCTATCTATCTATCTATCTATATATATATATATATATATATATATATATAGTAAAGGTAAAATAAAATCTGTGGGTATATAATCCAAATGGGTGCAAGTGTTGTATTCCCACTTCGTTCTGGAGATCTCTTTTGGTTTATGAGATCGATTCCATAACAAAGTTGCATTCTTCTCTCTCACCTGTCTTCTCCCGGTCAGGTGATTGTTAGTTGGTTTGTTCGAATGTAAAATGAGAACTTCAACTTGTCTATTTTATCAAACACGATGACATGTACACTTTTAACTAGCCAATGCGGTCACTATCCCAACCCACTGGGGAGCAGTTTTTACACAGAAAATTAACACATCTGCATTCTTCAAAGCATAAAACTTAACTCACTGCAAGCACTTTCTGACTCTAACATTTCCACATTCAGCTCAACCAATCAAAATTGACATCCCTATTTTGTCTACCAGCTGACCCCAAGGTCAGCCTCAGAAGGTTTGAGCCAAATACACTGCCACTAAAAATAATAGTCTGAAACTATTATTTAATACTAGTAATATAAGAATATTAAAATTGATCCACAAAAAATAGCACAATATATTTTATTTATAGAGAGCAATAGATAAACAATCAAGAAAAATCTTTTTACCCATCCTTACCTTATATATGATAAAAATATGCTTTTAAGGTATGCTATATTTATGAGGTAAATTGCTCGATATCAGGGATAAAGCATATATAAATATAAAAGTGAACATTGAGGCTGACACCTAGTGGCAACAGCCTGTTTCATGCTTAAATGCAATCTTCAGGCCTGACAATTTGACTGTTTGTTGACCTAAATGTCCACTTTTATATTAATTTATATATATATATATATATGACAATAGGAAAACTGTAATTATTGCTGATGCATTTCATCCAATGTGGACTTTCTCAAAGCAAAAAACGAAATGAATTTAATTAAAGAACATAACTAATAATAACAAAAAACATAATGTTCTTAGCAACTGGAGGAATGTAGAGAACGCTATTTTGATATTGTTAACTGAAAATAATGTCAGTTATTGTCACATGTGGAGAATATTGTCTTATAACTGTGTTGGTGGATTTAACCATTTTCTTTTGATTTTACAATATTGTTGTGCACGTTTGTTTGGGAGAGCAGTAATTTTGTTAAGAAAGGTGAAATAGGGAAAAAGCCTGGGTGTAGATTAATATTTGGGTAATATTCTATGGCGGCACTGTATGATTGCTGTATGAGTCTTACAGGCAACGCCGGGCCAAGCTGCTAGGAAACAGTAGTATTAAAAAGTGCTCAATACACGTATAAAAATATAAAAATTTAACATGCAGAGCTTTTAACTATAAAAAAATTAAGATTCCTCTACTTTGGTTTCAACCTTTCAGTATCTTCAAGCAATTTCGGTCATTTGATTTCAAAATGGTTCATTTAAAATTTAAATAAAGCATTAGAAAATCAATTGATCAAAATTGACTGAAGATACCAAAAGGTTGAAACTAAGATTGCAGAATTGGATGATCTCCTAATTTTATATATATATATATATATATATATATATATATATAAGGTTAAGTGTCTCAAATTTTAAATGACAACCTTCCTACTAGAGATTACACTCACTGTACTTGTACTACCATCAGTCTCTGAATTGGGTGTCAAGAATAGCATCCATCCATTGTAAAATCTTGTCTCAAATCATTATGACAAATCCTATGTCAGGCAGGATTCACCTTGCTTTGTGTGAGATCAATCCTGGTCTTGCATCAACAAGAAAAATATGGACATGTATGGATGTATGTACTGTTCTGTACAGTGACATGGTGATGTTTGGTGATGCCCCGGGGTCAACTCCTCGATTGAAATTACCCCTAAGACTCAAATAGGGGGTGGGACTAGTAATGAGAAATGTGAAAAAGGAAGATATTTTAAATATGTAAAAATAGATGAAATATTAAATAAACACTTTATTCAAATTTAAATTAAATTGATTGGATACCCTCCCAATATGGATACCTAGGGTCATCACAACCTCTCCCTGACCTTCTGCATGCTACTGCCAATAAGCTAGTGCTACTTTTGGTAGAAATTTATCAAATTATTCTCTTAAAACAATTTTTCTTGGAAAATAAGTCTCTCAAGTCCATAACTGTTATGCTTTCCAGCATTTATGGCACCTTCCTTCCTTGCATCATGTTTGAGGTATGGATGGTACCATTGCATCATCTGACCCCCACACCTTTTGCATGCTTGTTGTAGCATACCTACAGATAATAATGGGTATGTACCCATTCACATAAATACAGTAGTAAATATTGTATCTTGGCCTGCAGTTGGAGATTCATAGTGGAATTCACTTGACTCATTTCTAGCAGTTGACTACTCCTTCAAAATGTTGCTGGCAAATCTTATATGTGTTGTTCTTGCCCTAAGTATTATCGTTCATTACCAACCTTCTCTAGGTTACAACAATGCCATTAGCTCAGTATTAAAGCTATTTCTTCAAAGTTTATTTTATTTTCATAAATTCATCTTTCACAAACTAACTGATGACATTCAGCTCCACTTCCAGATTATCAAATTGCCAACATTCTTATTGTAAACAATTTACCAAGTGAACTCATTTACATAAATCCTAAAAAGAAGTAATAACGTACATTCTAATATAAACCATTCTGAATGATATCCTATTAAAGAAGTTACCAAGTCTTAGACATTTTTTTTCTCATTCTCATTTTCCATCTTGCACTTTGTAAAATGCTCAGAACGGCATGATATTTTTGAACTCAAAACTTTTTTACACTCTCAACATAATGCAATAGAAGATGAAAATGTTTTATTAATCAAAGCGACATAAATGAAAAGGTGGAAAGTTCAGAAGTCACAGACAAAGAATGGTTGCTAAATCGTTCAAGGTATCCAATAAGTCAATTAGTACAGATTTGATTTATTGAACAAGAGAGAATGAATTTCCTTGAAATGAATCATGAGACTTAGTGTTTAGAACAATATGAGAAGTAAAGAGACAGAATTGAAAATGTTACTGTAGTGAGTCCTGATAAAACAATAAAATATAAAAATAAAATATATAAACAAAAATAAAAGGCATTTGAACTTTCCTTCAAAACCCTTATCTCTTTCTTTCTCTCTCTCTCTCTAAACTTATCTCTATATACTTCACTCTCAACCAATGAGAAGGCAACCCTCAAATAAAAAGTGGAAAACAGAACTCGGCTGAAAAACACTGGAAGTTTGCATGTTCAGAACCTACTAACTTGTGACTGACAACTACTAAAAATCACGAAGGTTCCACACATAGCTTCTGTTATAAGAAAAAAAATGAAAAACAAAGGAACATTTGGAAATATAATAATTTTGGCCAATCAAAAAAATTAAAACAAAGAGACTTTTGATGTTAGCCAAAACCAATGTTCATACCAGAGTGTCAGAGTCTGGTTCAAAGAATATAAGCTGACACCTCAGAACTAGAAGCAGAAGGAATGGCAAAAATGACCACAAAAGACACTACTGCAGTGAAACCTATCATGTGCAACATATGAAGAAGCAGTTAAGAGGTCATCTGCTAATCATATTTCTGCCCTGCTTAGGGCTGAGAAAAACACAGTAGATTTTCATTGATCTATTTCTAATATTACTACTACTGCTTGCATGGTCTGACTTCATAACTACACTACTGGACTTTCTCCAAGCTACTACTAATACCTGACTTATTAATGAGCATTTTACTACACCAAATACAAAAATACTCATTCATCACTCTAAAACAAATAAATAAAAATGTTATTTATTATACACTCTTGAGTCAGTTCGTTTTGTTCCTGACGTTCTGATAAAAGAATTACCCTCTGTCATATAACATCCACATTACAAAAGATTTTTAAAATATCTAACTTGTGAGTCATTAAAATAAAAGATATATCATTTTTTTTTATTGACCTAAAATTTTTCAAAACATAGCATATATATGTTTGTATGTATGATATAATCATCAGCAGAGAGAGTAGATAAGATTACGAGGGAAATAATATTGAAAACAGTTTTCATATTATTGACAGAAACATTAATATGACAGAAAAATGTGACACTGAAAACCAAATTATCAAAAGATACCCTCCAAAAACTAAACAAAGTATTAAGAAACAGGTAAATTTCACTAGAAAAAAAAGAAAAGAAAAAAAGAGTGGCAAACTGTTATCCTATTTGGCAGTAAATGCTGGACAATTTCCTTACAGATGAAAAGAAGAGGCAACAGAGATTTTGTTCTACAGAAGGATGCTGAGAATGTATGGAGTATGAAAGCAAAGAAGGAAAACAGAAACAAAAAGGACAATTATACATAAAATCAAAACGATAGTTGACATTTTTGGGATATATAATGAGAAAAGAAGACCTAGAAAATTTGATATTCATAAGTCATATTTAGGGCAGAAGGAAAGCAGCAAATAACCGATTTAACAAGATTGTGTAAATGGATGTTAGGACAGGAAGTAGGAGAGATATTAAGAAAAAAAACATTGCTAAGAGTTCTGAAAGATAAGACGTTGTGGAGAGCCATGACTGCTGAATTCCTGAAGGGAGATGGTACATAGAAGAAGATTTTAATCACCTATTCAAAATGTTTCTGGTACTGTATTGATCATATAAAAATTTTAATGCTTAAAGAATGGGGCATATTGATCTTTTCAAATAAGTAAAAAATAGAGTATAGTGTATAATAAAAAAATCCATAACTGTGCTTTCTTTCTAGCTCTACTAAAAATGAGGTATTTTTTTTTTAAAGAATCAACATGGATCACTTACCAATCTTGATTCTCACATACAATATGCCTATGATAAAAATTTTCTTGAAAAGGAGCAAAGAAATTTGAGGTAAATTTTTTGTTGATGTGTGAGTATTTTTTAATCATTTCACCCCAAGTAAAGTGACCAGCCATTAACTTTTAGCACTTTACAATATTTATAAGTATTACTTGTCATTCCACTATAGACAAGCTTGCTAGCCATTACACCACCTTGAGGTGCCCAATAGTGATTTTCTAAGCTCAGCTTAGATGTGGCACAAGGCCGAAAGTATGGGGCACCCAGTGAGGATTGAACTCACTACTCAATCATAATTGATCTAGCAAGACAAGCTTTCTAACCATTACACCACGTCGAGGTGCCCAGAGTGATTTACTAAGGCCGGCTTAGATGTGGCACAAGGCCGAAAGTATGGGGCGCCCAGTGAGGATCGAACTCACTACTCAGTTATAATTGATCTAGCAAGACAAGCTTTCTAACCATTACACCACGTCAAGGTGCCCTTGTCATTTCACTATATATGGTGGCTCCTCAAATACAAACTGCCTTTATCTTGATTTAAGTCAAGGTCTGTTTTTTGCTGTTGCTATAGCAGGATGTGACAACACAATCGCAAAATTTAAATATATTGTTATTTGGTGATTGGAGTCAACGGCAATGGCAGGACAAAATCCTTTCTTTGGTGACTGAAGTTTCCTAAGGAGTGTTTAAGGTTAAGATGCAAGGGGTTATTGAGAATGACAGCTAACAGAGGGTAGGAAACTGAGAAAATATTACTGAAGAGAAAGGGAAATGAGAAGAGCACGATTCAAGGAGACAGAAAATGAGGATTTCAATTTTTGAATATCGTAGTTGACAAGAAAACAAGAAACTGCAAGAGAGTTCTATAACAAGAAGTGCAAGAAAAGAAACTATGGAAATAGAATATCAGGAGATCAGTGCAATACCTGTGACCAAAATGTCACTTCCCAGTCATCTGCTAGAGATCAGTGCAGTACCTGTGCACTACTCCCAAGATCAATGTGTCACTTTCCAACCATCTGCTGAAGATCAGTGCAGTATCTGTGCACTCTTCCTAGAATCAGTGTATCATCTTCCAGTGATGTAGTGAGTGTCCGTACAGTAGCTGTGCATTCTTCCAAGAATCAATGTCTCACTTTCCAGCCATCTGCTGAAGATCAATGCAGTATCAGTGTACTATTCCTATGATCAATGTGCTACCATCCAGCCATTGGCTGAAGATTAGTACAATATCTGTGCACTCTTCCTAGGATCAGTGTGTTATCTCCCAACCATCTAGTGAGGATCAGTAGAGTATCTGTGGAATCTTCTTAGGATCAATGTGTCACTTTTCCAGCCATCTGCTGAAGATCAGTGCAGTATCTTCGTACTTTTCCTAGGATCAATTTGTCATCACCCAGCCATCTATTAAGGATCAGTGCAGTACCTGTGCCCTTCCTAGAATTGATGTGTCACCACCAAGTCATCTGCTGAGGATCAGTGCAGTATAGGTGTATTCTTCATGAGAACATTGTGTCACTTCCCAGCCATCAACTTTGGATCAGTGCAGTATCTGTGCACTCTGACTAGTATCAATGTATCACTTCTCAGTCATCTACTTAGGATTGGTATATTTTGTGCCCAGTCTGCCTAAATCATCATTTACACATTCATTTCTGGATGTCATATCATTAGCAATACTATTTATCTATACAGGGTGCTTGGGCTAAATTTGACAGAGATTAATATCTTTATTTTTTCAAATTGGTTTGGAATATATCTGTAAACAGTGAACGGGATTGTGAAGTTTTAGAGGCGTCAAAGATAACTAAAATAGACGAGTGGAAGCGACCTGAATATTGGAAAAGGTTAACAGGCATCATGATGATTTGTGCCAGGCATCAAAATGCTACCAACATAAAAGCTAGTCAATGTTCTTTGAACACTTTAAAAACAATAAGATATAAAATGAAGAAAAAAATGGAGACTATGAGGCCGTGGCTTGTAGAAAAGAACACAGCAGGTATTCTGATTACCCCCATACATCAAAACCCATCCAACAACTGATGGAGAAAGTGATGAAAGACCCAAGTAAGGAAATGCAGGCTTTGGTGCAGGAAATTTCCAACCTGAAGCTGGCCTTGAATGGGGAGCTCTGCTACCAATCATACAAGAGATGTAAACATCATCTTACAGAAAACCATCTGACAAAAGCAAAGAAATTCCTAAACAATGTAAAATATCCTGTTGAGCCAGAGACAATCTGGTTCTTTGATTAAAATAGTTTTTGTCAGGACCAGCTGTACAACACTCAGAATAAATAATGGCTTGCCTACAATCCATATGACATTCCTTGTGTCATGATGACCATGTTTCCCCAAACTGGGATGGTTTTTGGGTGTGTCTCCAGTGAGGGTGATATCAAGCCACCTCACATCTTTGAACAGGGTCTCAGGCTCAATTTGAATGGCTATGTGGAGTTGCTGAACACCATATTCAAGCCTTAGTTATAAAGGCTAGCTCCTGGTAGACCATATACGTGGCAGTAAGATTCAGTTTCCTACCACATCTTCAGGAAGAGTCAGAAGTGGTTGTCAGATAATTTTTATGACTTTACCAACCCCTGATTATAATTGCAGGAATTATTATGTGTGGGGTGTGATTGAGAAAGGAACCAAATAACAGGTATAGATACTGAGATTCTGGCTTAAGGATTTTAAGGTGGGACAATTCTATTTTTTTAGGCGTTCAAGTGTTTGGTACATGATACATTGAGAAAGATGATCCTATTCCTCTAAGGTGCAATACAACTGGTTCAGAATATCCTCTACAAGACTTAGTCTGGGCAAAATGGCAATAAAATTAGCACAGATACTTTGAAAAAGATTTATATAAATAAATACTACATTCATGACACAAAGACTTTGACAAGCACCTTGAAAATCTTTTTTTTTCTGTTGTTCCACACACCTCTTCCTTTGTTACAGATGTTGATTCATCCCTAATTAATCAAAAACTTAGACAACAAGAAAGAATCAGACTTTTGTAAGTAGTCCACTATTTTACAGACTATCTCTAGGTAATATATATATATACATATATATATATATATATATATATATATATATATTTATTTCAGACAGGAATATCTGTAAAAGGACAATATGAACAAAGACAAAAGGAAAACTTGACCTGAAACCTATTATTAGCAGTTGAGGTATTCAAGATAATGAGTCTATTTTCATTAAATAGTTATATCTCGTGTTTGCTTAAAAGTTACTTGTTTCTTACTTTCTAGTTTATCAGATAAATTATGTAATTGATATATGTAAGGAAACTAAACTATCACATATTTCCCTAAAAAGATCTATAGATATAAAATATTTGCTTGGAAAGGCATAAATTCATAGTGTGTTATCCATTTGATAATATGGTATAAAAAACACCTTTGGAATAACTTAAAAAATAACACTGCCAGTGATTTAACATATTAACAAGTTTACTGTTAGTATTTTAAATAGCAAAAATAATGAAAATACTATATATATATATATATATATATATATATATATATATACTAGCAGCATGGCTCAGCGTTGCCTGTGCTTGATTAAAAAATCATATGACTCATACAGCAATCGCTATCACATGACTTAAAATATTTTTGCCCTTCCTTGCCTTTAAAGGAGTGCTGATGTTGCTACATGTCTTACTTCTTGCCTATCTCACACTGCGAATTTTTTCTATGCTCTAAACATTAAATCTGTTATGAAAAAAGAACTAAACAAAATGAACACAAAACGATCAGCTTTAAAAAAGGTCTTGTAACTGGAAAAACCGAATGAAAAAAGAATGTTAACAACAAATACTTTTTCACACCCAACCCAGTTCTGTGGAATCAGAATCAACGTTGAGTTTAAGCAAGCAAATGAGCCAATTGGAGTAAAGTACCATGCAGATTTAAATTTTTCCCCACTTATGACGAATGCAGCTATCGATTTTTTTGCATGCTAGCATGCTAGTTAACATTCATGTCAGTCAGCTGTTGGCTCTCATGCAGGCCAATAGAATCTTTTTGCCTATTTATGGCAGCTAGCTATTGGCTCTCACTCTGGCCAGTAGAAAATGACTGCAAACTACATGAAAACTGCCTTAGAAGCATGAAAAAATTGATTATTTCCACTATTGATGAGAGTTGGGAAATGCAAAGTTGGTCTTGGCCTTCCCACTAACTTGGAGCATGTGCATGTAAATTTTGGTGCAAATCCGTTGAAAATTGCGGCCGTGCATTCATGACACACACACACATCCTGCCTTTTATAGATAGAGATACGATTAATTGAGCATGTAGTAACAAAAATATTCCCTTTTCCACCTGTTCACTTGTAGCTGATTAAAACTGAAATCAGAGGTAATTAAGAATGTATCAGAAAAAAGCTCATAAATGAGTGATCAACAGTTTCTAATTATGCCACATTCTATTGTAAGATAGAAGAGAACATGATCATTAGCTCTTGTAAACGTTCAGTAGAGAATGGATTATTCAAACATATATACTAAGCATTATATATGCTTCTAAAAGCACAGACAAGCTTTAGAAATGATTACAAAATTTATAAGTGCTAGATGAGACCAAAAACAGAGCATTGGTCATATCTTGGTTGGAGCTGCTCAATTCTAACTTTCAAGTCGTGATAGAGTTCAAAATCATTTATGCAGTCTTGTAGGAGTAACTTATTTTCCACATTACAGCTTACCAAAAATATTCCAGAAGAAAATTCAAACTGTGGACATGTTTTATCTAAACAGAATCCTTTTGTCATGAACTTCTAAATTGTAGATACCTCTTGATTTCTTTCATTTAGACATGTGTAAAATATGATGAATGACATTTTCAACACTGCAATTACTGTTGTTCCCAAGTCCATCTGGTAGCACTGGTTAGGGTCTTAGCTATGGACAAATAGTGAAAACCCAAACAAAACACTATGAAAGTATAAAAATAGGTTTTTATAGTAAAAATGCCAGCAATATGCTTTTATATAAAGAAAATAATTATCAACAGCAGGTACCTATTTATAGTAAAAGTAGCAACAATACATTTTTAAAGCAACATGACCAGCAATACATTTTGTCTGTAGTTGAAGGCATACAATGAGTTCAAAATATATTTAGTTGTAATAAGATGTTCTGTATTAGGATCAGAATTATGGTTAACTGTCCAAAGATCATGTTTTGTAGCTGTTTTGTTCAAGTATTTTCAATCGTCTCAGTCATTTTCAAGAATTAATGTAGTGTCTGTTTAGTATACAAGATTCTTTTGTTTACATCATAGCATTCTTTGGAAAGCTGGACATTTGAAATGGTCATGGTGATGTCATGTGTAACAGTTACTGGTAGTGATATCACACCAAAAATGAAATTAAAATATAAATATATATATATAATCAGCCACAGACAGACTGATTCACTGTATCACAGCAAATCAGTGTGTTTAGATATCCGATTGCTTCAAGCCAGGATCGAAACTCGACCAATTTGTTATCAGTCAGAGATTCTACCCTTAGGCTATCATCGCATGGCAGAGAGGAAGGGAAATTTTAACATTTTCTATGTGAAATATATCAGTGGCCTGGAGAGCTCAATTCAGTTGTTAAGAGCAATGTATTAATAGAAGCATATATATATATTATATGCTCATATTAAATATATTATATACACTTCAAGGTAATATACTGTAATGAAAGATATTTTAAGTGTTTTTTTTATTTTGTATAATAATAGCTTCTAGGTCTGGAAAATTTCCTTGCATTGGGTGCTGTAGGGTATTTTGGTATTATCTATGAGAGAGTGTGGTACATGTGTATCCATTGTAAGAATTCAATGCTGCTTTTGATCCCAATACACATCAACTCATTAGAAAATTTGAAAAATACAATAAAAAATTAAAAAGACAGATCTTGACACTTCTTTTTAATCAAACTTGTTTCGATGGATACTTACTGCCTTGTGTGTGTGGGGTGGGTAGGTATGAAGTACAATCAGAAAGCTGGGCATGCCACATCATATTGAAACACCAGTTCCTGTATAATTACCAAAGTTAAGCAACATCAAGCTTGGTCAGTAACTAGATTGGTGACTACTTGGGAATACCAGGTGCTGTAAGCTTGGATGTGCAGGTAAGTGTAATGTATAATAGCTCACAATTGTAGAGTGAAGTTTCAATTCCTTATGGGTTCATTATATTCACTTATGTGCAAATAACCTTGGGAAAAGTATGAATTCACCTCCTCCACCCCACCTATGGGTTAATTAGTAAGATTTGTATCCCTAAATCATTATTATCTCAAAAAAAACTTTTTACAATGTAAAATATTTTCTGGCTTTAAATAACCTACAAAGGGTTGATAAGTTGTAAAAAATGAGCATCTGAAGCTAATGGCTATTCAGAGGAAGTGACTAGAGACTGCCATTGAAAATAAAGGATATTCTGCTTTGAAAATGAATACTCTTTTGTTCTACCTTTTGGAACTGTATCTTTTATAATTTACTATTAAAATCTTACACAGCGGCATGTATAAAGTCTTCTAAGGAGAATTAATCTAAGCCAAATGCCAACTGGAATAATATTCTTTGGCCTGCTATTATTGGATTGTCATGTGTGTGGAAAGTGGAATTAGCAAGTCGAGTTCAGATTCTATTCCTTTTGCACTAATACCTTGGGAAAAGACATGAATTTATCTCTAACAGCCCATCTCAGATCTCAGAATAAAGCAAGTTTAATTATCTGGAAATTATTTTAAGAGATGATGCAAAATGTGCTACCAAAATCCTAAAGTGCATTAGATTATCGAAATATACCTCCCAAAAGCTAAACAAAGTATTAAGAAACAGGAAACATTCATTAGAAACAAAGAAAAGAGTGCTCAGCTGCAATGTAATATCAGTTCTCTATGGCAGTAAATGATGGACAATTTCCTAACAGATGAAGAGAAAACTGGAGACAATAGAGATGTGGTTCTGCAGAAGGATGCTGTGAATACCATGGACAGAGCATGTAAGCAATTAAGAAGTTTTAAAGTAAATAGAGACAAAAGAGACAATTATACATAAATTCACGAAGAGATAGTTGAAATTGTATTGAGACACAATAAGGTAAGAAGACTTGGATTTTTGAAGAAGATACTGAAGGCAAGAGAAATGGCGGGTAACCAACCTAATAAGCTTGTGTAAATGGACAAAAACACAGAAAACTGGAGTAAAAAGATAAGCATTACTAAGTGTTACATAGGTTAAGAAGTTGTGGAGATCAATGGCCTGAAGGAACACAGCACATAGAGAGAGAGACAACAGGTCAGATTGGTATCTCTAGCCTTGGGTGGCTGCCAGACTATGAGAAGGAAAACCAAGATTCAAACCAAGGGTGTACAAGTGCTATGAAGCACAAGACAGGAATTCCTGTCTATATTTCTGAGATGAGGTATTGTAACTATTTACGTCGTTCGGACTGTTGTCCTCATCTTCATTGCTGCATTCACAATGTTTTGGGTCATGGTATGCTCCGGCCTTCTTCATGTGATTGGAATTTCAAATGAAACTCTTTATTTCATCCACCTGGGTCGACTGTTCTAGTTCCACGTGCCATGCCTCTTCTGGATGTCTCAGTTATCTCCTTTTAACTCAACTCTCCAAGTTATTGTTTACCACTGCCATATCCAGGTATTGGACTCACAACTCTTTGGGTCAAGTCACTGGATCCAACCAATGCTTTTATCCACTGGGGCATGTGTCCTCAAGGATATATGGCCCAGTGGATAAGAAACTCCAATCAATTCCCTGAAGAAGGTCGGTGCATACAATGGCTGAAATGGAATATGGCAATAAAGATGGTGATAACAGTCCAAATAATATAATAAATGAATACCTGCATGACTGTTCTCAACTCAAATTGCTACTGGATACTGGGTGGGGGGATGTTGAAAGGGTCATGCTGGATCTGGATCCCTTGGCTGGACTGCAAGTATCTATGCTGTAAGAATCAATAATTTAATATTGTAAATGATAGAATGTACATGTTGCGTAATAGCTAATGGCATGGAATGTGGTATTGGCATACCAAATTATACTTAGTAATAGAAAAAGCTAGCTGAAACTTCTCAAGCACATAATGAGGAAAGAAGGCCTGGAGTATTTGACACTCACTGGACATACTGAAGACAAGAAAGACAGAGGAAAGCAGTAAATAACCTACTTAATGAGTTTGTGTAAATGATTGGCGGAAGAGAGATTAGAGGTAATAGAAGAAAGCGAAATCTTATTCAGAGCTACAAAAGGCAGGAAATTGTGGAGAGCCATGATAGCCCACAACCTGAAGGGTCATGGCACATATAAGATCTCTTTGATATTCCTCCATCTAGATAAACAATTTATCTGAAACAATAGTCTGTTGTTGTACATACTATCAATTCTTTTCATATTTCAAAAATTTGGAAATTTTTGTTGGGGTTCACATCTCTACTGATTACTGCACACAGTCTTTCCAAGTTGTCTCCCATCTAAATACTGATGTTGCTTAACTTTGCTGATCAAACAAGGACCAATGATTTCAGCCTGACTTAACTGTAAACAATACTAAATAACAAATAATTCCACTTGTACATTTAACAAGACAAATAACACAGCTACTTTGAGAGGATTTCAGAAAGCCATACATCTTTTTAAGAAATTCCATCGAGCAAAACTGCTTTAGGAGCAGATGTTTCAATATTATAAAGGTGACTGGTTATGGAGAGGCAGGTGTGTCTGTAATAATCCCTTGTTCAATAAATCTGCAGCAATGAAACATCACTCTTTGGAAGCTATGATGGGTCATGTCTAAAGCTTAGATGACATAAACACTCTATCTGACAATGAGATCAGATATTTTCAGATACAAACTGAAACAGAATAGCAAAGTGCATTGAAAATTATCTTTGAAGTCTCATGAGAATCACTGAATGGTTATGCCTGGTAGCGTTTGATTGTTGTTTGATTTTATATATCCCAGTTGTAAAATGTTGGACAACTATATAATGAAGAGAGATATTGTATTAAAACTAGCATAGTACCCATAAAATATATTATATCATACTTATTATAAAGCCCAGGTTGTGTGTGTGTGTGTGTGTGTGTGTCTGTCTGTTCGTTTATATATTGGATAGGATTTCCTACATTTTTCAACTGATTTCAACAAAACTTCACAGGACTACATAAAATTACTTTGCGGTGGTTCTGACAGTGCCAAAAGTTGGGAAAACACAATTGTTTTTGCATGAAATCAATTTGAAAACACAATTAAGAGGCATCGCTATCGTGAGAATGAAAGGGGGGGACAACTCATATCCAGTTATACTTATTATAAAACCCAGGTTGTTTGTGTGTGTGTGTGTGTGTTCATTTATACATCGGATCGGATTTTCTACATTTTTCCACCGATTTCAACAAAACTTCACTTTTTTTTGGCAGGTAGTGTTTCTTATTGTCTTGCACACTTTTTTCTTTATTTTTACATTCAGAATGCTTTAAAAATTCCATTTACAAGGCAATTGTTTATAACAAAATTCTATTCAATCGGTAGACTCATAACGATTGAAAACAATGTTTTTGTTTGAGTTTGTGTTTGACCAATTTGTAAAAAAAAACCAAAAAAAACCCAAAAAAAACTAATTGAGACATGCATGTCCGTCAACCTTAAACAATAATCTTTGTCAATTTTATTTTTCAGTCTTTATGATGGTCGATACTTGATCTATCTCTTACTGTTACATCCCTGTGCAACGCTGGGCTCTACTGCTAGTATATAATAATCAGCACTTTTGCCTTGGATCTGAGTATCTGTGCATGCTGCCTCAAATCAGTATAGTAGCTGTGCAAAGACTTTTCAAATTGTTGGCATGCAAACACATTCCTCTTGAAGATATATGATATAATGATATATAATTTTATATATCAACAAACAATTTTTAGAAAAACAGTATGACAAATTTGAAAAAAAATTATATATAGAGGCATGGTGGAGTAATAGATAGCAACTTGAATTCAGTAATTGAAGAGCTGAATACAAATTCCATTTGAGTTTATTATATTCACTGACATGCTAATAACCTTAGGAAAGGTATAAATCTATCATTTCTCCTTGCAGCTACAGGTAAATAGCAGGACAAACTGGGTCCTATAGCCTTGGGTCGTGAACAGAATAAGGCAGCTAAATCTAGCATATTGTTTTTACAAATGTAAACAAATGTCAATCAGCTGGAGTGCTCCATTCATTTTACTGAAGAGCACTCTAGCTGATTGGCATTTATTTACATTTGTAAAAACAATACACAAGATTCAGTTATGTCATTCTGTTGAAGGAAGATAGCTCAGTGGCAGAAACTCTGACTGACACTAAATCTGTAGGGTTTCAATCCTGGCTTGAGGCATTCAGATGTCTAGTTGCATGGAAGAGCAGTGATACAGAGAAACAGTACTGTCTGCAAATGACATCTTACTTATTATAAAACGCAGGTTGTGTGTCTGTACGTTTATATATTGGATCGGATTTCCTACATTTTTCAACCGATTTCAACAAAACTTCACAGGACTACGTTAAATTACCGTGCGGTGGTTCTGACAGCACCAAAAATTGGAAAAAACACAATTGTTTTTGCATGAAATCAATTTGAAAACATGATAAAACGATTCTGTCGCCAGAATGAAATGGGGACAACTCATATTGAGTTATACTTATTATAAAACCCAGGTTGTTTGTGTATGTGTGTGTTCATTTATATATGGGATCGGATTTCCTACATTTTTTAACTGATTTCAACAAAACTTCACTTTTTTTTGGCAGGTAGTGTTTCTTATTGTCTTGCACACTTTTTTCTTTATTCAGAATGCTTTAAAAATTCCATTTACAAGACATTTGTTTATAATAAAATTGTATACAATGAATAGACTCATAACGATTGAAAACAATGTTTTTGTTTGAGTTTGGGTTTGACCAATTCGTAAAAAAAAAAAACAAAAAAAAAATAAAACTAATTCAGACATATGTGTCCATCAACCTTAAACAATAATCTTTGTCAATTTTTTTTTTCAGTCTTTATGATGGTCGATACTTGATCTATCTCTTACTGTTACATCCCCGGCAACGCTGGGCTCTACTATATATATATATATATATATATATATATATATATATATATATATATATATGATATTTATATATATGTTATAATAAAGGGAAAGAACAGTAAGATATAAAATCTGGTGTTCTTAATATTTTTATTTTTACAAAACAGTGCTCAATGCAAATGTACAGAGCATAAATATTATATATTTACTAACTTAAAAATATGGTTCCATCACTACACAGGAATTACAATATTTTAAAAACAGAAGCTAAAAACTTCAAATTCAATTACAGAATTAAATTAAAGTCCCTAGTTCTGTTTCATTTTCAAGTGAATTTTGGAATAACTTATTTTGAAATTTGCTGTCAATGAAACAGAATTGAATTTGAAGTTTTTAGCTCCTGTTTTTAAAACATGGTAATTTCTGTGTAGTGATGGAACCATATTTTTAAATTAGTAAATTTGTAATATAAAAGATATTTATTTATATATTTGCTAACTTTTGTAGCTAAACTGGTATAGCATGCCAGTTCCTTTTAGGATATAAAAGATATATATATATATATATATATATATATATATATATATATATATATATACATGAAAGGATAAGAAAAATTATAAAATGCTCAAAACTATTCTAAAAGCATACTGTGTATGAAAACGTAAACTGTGGAAGACATTGTCAATTAACATCCTTCATAATTTAACTTTTTGTACAAAGTAAGATTGTAGAATATTTTAGAGCGTTATCTAATTAAAAATTTTAAAATTTAATGATATTTTTTCCAAATTACTTCTGTGCACAAACACAGGTTACCAAAATAAATTTTCCACACTTGCCTTGATAGAGTTCCTCAAGGAACAAAATGTGTTTACGTAAAAAGTTTTCCACTTGTCTTTTCATCTATTTTTACTGTCATCACATTATTTATATTTGACTTTTTATACACACACAAATATATATCAATAAATTTATTCATATGCTTTCAAAGCAAGCTTTTAACTTGTTTATGTTCCATGTCCCTTCAGGATGTAGGTGATCATGGCTCTTTACAATTTCTTTATATATATATATATATATATATATATATATATATATATATATATATATATATATATATATATATATATATATATATATATATATATTTTATTATATTATATTATTGAGTACGATGAATAAATTGTCATCTAAATTACATAAAAATGAAAATAACACTGGCATCTCATTTTAACATATATATTTGCCAAAATTACACAAAATTATCTTGAAATACTAAAGAGTAAATTTATTCAATAAAATTGCCATTAGCTTCAACTATGGCCTCCACACGACTTTGGAATCTCCTGCAACTCTTCTGGCTGGTTTCCTTTTTTAAACTGGTGAATGCTACCATAATCCTTGCCTTCAGTTCATCTTTGGTGCTATAATGAGTTTTGTTGGTCTCTCACTCAACTGCACCCCACACATAATAATCAAGGGGGTCACAGTCTGGGAAGTTAGGTAGCCAGATGTAAGAGTTGATGTGGTTGCATAAATAGTCTGACAGCCAGACTGGGTTCTCCTGCTTGCATAGCATAGTGTAGAGTCCTATTGCCAGAGTACTGCTTGTCACAGGGCAGCACAATCTCTTCAAAGCACTTGATGTAGGTCTCCGTGTTTAGTCTGTGGCCCTCACCAACTAATTTGGGAGTTATTTTCTTGTCAGAATGATCAGAGTGAGTTTTCTAAGCTGCTATACTTCTGTAATCACCATTAGACTCATCCAACTCTTTCCAAATCCTCTGCACTGTCCTCAGATTGATGCCCAAACACACTTAAAAAATGTTTGTATTCTGTGGGAATGTGTTTCGTCATGGTGCTTGTTTTCTCAAAGGCAGTGACCAAATGTCTCTACTATATTGTGCAGGTGAAAAAATCAAAACCAAACAATGCACATCTGTGAAATTAGGAATATAAAATAGCAACAATTATTTATCCATCACACTTTGCAGACATATATATATATATATATATATATATATATATATATATATATATATATATATATTTTATAAATTCATGAATCATTCATACAAAAAACAAATATAGAGGTTAATGATTTAAATGGCGAGAATGCATCTTCATAAACAATATAAACAGGGATCATATCATTCATATACAGGTTCGGGGTTGGTGTATCTTATTTATATTGTTTACAAAGATGTATTCTCGCCATTTAAATCATTAACCTCTATATTTGTTTTTTGTATGAATGATTCATGAATTTATACATTATAATTGCACCTTTAATTGAAATTAAATATATATATATATATATATATATTTAAGACATTTTATGTTTATACATTCTTTTTATAGATACAAATATTTAAGTAAATGCTCTGTTTATAATAAACAACATTTACTGGCCTGAATGTCCGAGAAATTTTCACAGAAAATATTCGTCCTCCAACAGGATTCGAACCTGTATCCTATACGGAGCTGTCATTTCGCTTGACGTGCCTTTACCGATTTAGCCATTTCATAATTTGAATACATATATATATATATATATACATATATAAAATAGTATATAGACAGATAATTAATTCACTTGGATAGATAGATAGATAGATAGATAGATAGATAGATAGATAGATAGAAACAGAATGAGATAGCAAACACACTTGGATAGGTAGAAACAGAATGTTGTGTATATATATATATATATATAGATAGATAGATAGTTAAAAACAAAATGTGATAGATAGAAATATAGATATAAAAGTCAAGGATAGATAGATAGATAGATAGATAGATAGATAGATATTGCATATTATATATGGAGATGAAAAAATTTCTGTTGTTGTAATAGTTTGCGATTCAGAAAGAGAAATTGATGAGTTAAGTTTGAAACTCATCCAAGTTTAATATGTTCACTTTCATGTAAATGCCCGTAGGAAATGTATGAACTATCTATTCTTCACCAGGGCTGATTGGGCTCCGTCAGGCAATCTTGGCTGAGACTACTGCTGATATGGCTACAGTACATGTGATGTTACTACAACCCTGCTGGATTATAAGACTTGTAATGTGATCTGTGAAGGTTCACTCACATTATGTCTGCAGGGATAGCCTAGTGTTCACAAGAATAAAAACATACAAAAAAATACCACTAAAATCATTTGAAATTTTAAATTAAAATCATATAATTTTATTTATTTTGTGTACTGGTGTATGTGTATTTAAGGTTGCATGTGATAAAAGTAAGAAGTCACTTCATCTTATGACAAGCAAGGTGTTGAGGAGAGGAAATGGATATCTTGACCTTTTGAAGAGAGTGAGTTCTGGTTTATTTTTTTTGTGCAAAGAATCCAATTCTCAGGCAGGAAATTTTTCATTGCATGCTGGGATAATTTTTATTATTTTAGTTTTATTTATTTTATTTGAAACTGTTGTATCCTTAAAGAGGTTACAAACAGACAAAAGTGGTATTCAAGTGAAAGGAACAGCAACACAGGTGTAGATGAAAGAAAGAGAAGTTTATTGTAAAAGAGAATGCACTACTGAAAGACAGGGAATTGATTAGCAGGCTAGTAATTCCTGAAGGAAGTCTCAGGTATATCCTGTGCTCACTATATATATCTACTGATATAGTCAGAACACAACAGGCAATAGGGAATGTGGGACATTCCATTACAACACCTCCCCAAGCTAATTTTCCCATGAAATTCTGCACAATACCTCTTCTTTTTGGGGTCAGGATATAACTATTTCACTTTTTTCCTCTTCCTAGTACATTTCTGTGTCACCATAAGAAAAAATTTTAATGTTATTTATTTTATTTTATTTCATTTATGATATTTATCATTATTATTATTATTATTATTATTATTATTTTATACTTTTATTTATTAATAATAATGTCCCTACACAGTTCTGTAACACTAAAAATGTTTGGGATGTATAATGAGGAAAGAAGGCTTGGGGAATCTGATACTCACAGGATATATTCAAGGTAAGATAGGTAGATACACCTGACAACATATCAGAAATCAGTAGTTAGCAAACTATTCAACCAGTGTATTACTATCATATAAGTGTGAACATCAATTAGTGCTCTATAATTGCTGCCTTGTGTCAGACTAGGCTGAGTTTAGTAAATACATAAAATGTCTTACTTTTTTTATTGCACTTCATAATACAAATATTATAATCAATATTTTAGGTGGAAAATTATCTTTCTTGTGATTTTTTTTTCTTCGACATCATAAATGCAGCTGTTTGTAAACACAATGATTTATCAATAAAATTACCTTGGTCTTTATTATCATTCAGCAGAGAAACCAAGTTTCAATTATTAATGAAAGTAATAATTCTAATCAGTAGTTTTTTGGGGGTGTGTATTTTTTTGTTTTTTTTTTTTTCTCTTGTTCACTTTGTGATATGATTCAGATTTTTCATAGATTTTACTAGTGAGCTGAACAATCTAAAATCAATGTTGTTTTCTCCCCTCACTGAATACGAGACATGAGAAAGCTGTTTAGCTTGACAGCTATCTTATTTTGTGCAATGTTCCCGCTCTTAATTTTCTATTGCACTGGATTTGTTTTATAGCTTGCTGTATTGGCCCATTTTAAAGGTTTTTTTTTTTTCTGACTTTATTAGGCATTTTTTTTTTTTACTTCTTTTCTATTTGATATATTATCAATGTTTTGATGCAAGCTGCTTGAAACAGGTTTTATTTGTTGCCAGCCTGACTGCATTTGTGTTAAAGATTGAGTAAAATATACTTACTTAAGCATGGAAAATCTACTGAACCACTTATGTGCCCATGATCTCTGATTTTATTATAAGTGTCAATGTTTTGACAATAAAACTGATATTAACCAACTGAAGTTGGGAAAAACTTTTGGGAAAGAGATATATTTACATTAAATAAGTTTTAGAGAAAATGAAAACAAAAATTCACTTATAGAGTTGTGGGTTTAATCCCTGGTCTCAGTGAAGAGACCAAAAACTTGGAGTTGAACAGAGATTACAATGACTGATACATTGTAAATGGGACAGTAAAGATGAGGAAAACAGTCTGAATAATGTAAATAGTTAAAATACCGCATCTCAGAAATATAGACAGATCCTGAAGAAGGCTGGAGCGTACAATGATCAAAACATTGTGAATATGACAACAAAGATTAAGACAACACTACTGCAAGAAAAGTGGGTTCTCTGTGTTGAAACAGAAAGTTTTTCTTGTCTGAGTCCATCATTCACATCCACAAATCTATCATTTGTCCATGGATGGAAAACTGTTGACAAATATGGTCTTGTGCCGTCACTGTTCATCTCAAGGCTCTCGACAAAATCCAAAGACAGATATGCAATGTGATTGATCCAGACTTGGGGTCTCAACTGTAGTCACTTTCTCATGAACATAATGTGGCTTCCCTCTGTCTTTTCTATAAATATTTTTATGGCATCTGCAAGACGAGCTATTTTCACTGGTGCTCCAACTGCATGAATTTAAGCATGCTACTAGGTTGGCATCTTGGTCCCACCCTTTCACTGTCGAAACAGTTAAATGTAACCACCTCTTCTACTTCAACAGTTTCTTCTCTCACACTTCCTGACAATAGAACTCCCTTCCTCTTACTTGCATCCCTGATAACTATAATCTTCAAAAATTTAAATGTAATGTTAATCGATATCTTCTGTTGCCTTGATCTTGTTCTTCTTTTTATGCTCCTCTGTTCTTTCCAGACTTTTCCCTTACTTACATGCTCTGTAGCCCCTTGTGTACTAGTGGCACTCCCACCTTGCTTAGGGTGAGTTGCTTAAAAAAAACAGTCTGAACAATATACATTGTGTAATAGTTACAATACCTTATCTCAAAAATATAGACATATCTTTCTACTTTAACAATACTCACTCCAGTTTTTATTGCTTTACAAAACTACACATTGATAGAAATCATTGTTTTTTATTTTCATGTCTTTCAATGATGGACCACATTTTTCCTATAAAATTAATATTTGGAGTGGCTTGAAATCATTCATCTAAGTTTGCATCTTTGAAAACATTTATTGATAAGAGTGACAATACTTAGTTTTGCATTATGTGAAGGAGCATTGACTCTACATTGAATCTACACTTTAGCTTAAAGCTTCTTGGTTGTGATCTGTTTGACTCAAGAAAGTCTTGTCTCAGAATGTATAAGAATTGTTTGCATTTATTCTAACAGTCTTAAAACTTGAAGAAACCTTTAATTTTACTACCCAAAATACTAGACCAAAATATTACTGCTGTTGTTTTCCCATATCACATTAATCTATTTTTTATCAGTGGCACAGTTGTGAACAAGTGCCATGTGTAATTAAAAAAAGAGTTGTTACAAACACCAAAATATGAGTAAATTCTCCAGAACATAACTGTGACCTCCTAGAATATTTTCATTAAAGTAAAAAGGATTTAATTTATAAAAGTACTCATCTGACCCTTATAAAAGTATTCATCTGACCCTTATAAAAGTACTCTTCTGCAGCTCACATAAGATGCACTGGATTATACAATTTTTTTAAATATTTAGCAGTTACATCCCATTTAATATCAGTCATATGTATATAAAACTATCTGAATAAAGAGGAAATTAATAAATAATGTATATATCTGCATATCATACAACCTTTGAAGACCTAATTTTGAAGCTAATTTGACTACAGTAACTGGATATATAGTTTGGTCAACAGCATAGCCAGGGCCAGCAGTGCATATGCTAATTTTATATCTTTGTGTATGATACAACCTCCTTAAAATTAACTTCAAAATTAGGTCTTCAAAGTCACATGATAAGCAAGTATACATGCTACTTATCAAATTATGTTTTTGACGCTTGTAATAAAAAAAAAAAATTTACCCACTGAAAACATTTTTGACATGTCTCTCACACTCTCTAGAGAGTAATTTAAATTGATGTTTTTACCCATGTTGTCATAGTCTGCTGGTGTATTATAAAGCAGAGGAATTTCACACTAATTAGAATCAGATTGCCAGAGAAATCTGTAAGTTAAAATTAAAAAGGAAGATAGGTCAATTGAAAATAATAATAAAATCAAATTGGTGACTCATGTCAACTGTTAATTGGATTAAAGGATGGCTTGTTAATTTTAACAAAACTCCAAAACTAATCTACTCTTTATTAATTCATCTGAGAGAGCCCTTTTCTGCCTTCCATCAGCTGATGCTAACCTCCATTAGAATGATTTGTTATGCTTTTTTGGGCTAACATTTCAAAAGTCTATCACCACTGGTAAATTTTTAAATGAGCCCCAAAAGTAGTTGTTTGTACTTTAAATAAAAGAAAATTAATATACATCATTAAAAAAAAGGGAAACATGATTTTTTTTATTAGAAATTTTATTATGACAAAAAGAAAAAAGCATTTTATGATTAAATTTTGCTCTTGTCAAAATATCCTCCTTTGGCCTTGATTACTGCAGCACAAATTTTTGGCAATCTTTACAAAATTTCTCAAAGTATAAGTTTAATAATTGATTCCATTCTTTTTTCAGTGACTTTAAGAGTTCTTGTTAGTTTTTTCACTCAAGTTCATCCCATGCTAATTGTGGAGGTTTCTTCAAACTTTTCAACTGCTGTATGTATATATATATATATATATATATATATATATATATATATATATATATATATATAGAAGTATAACTTCTACACAGATATTTAACTCATACTTTTTACACACACATACAAACACACATATATTTTTTCTATATAATTCTATTTTATTCCATGATAGTAAATATTTATGTTCATGTCTGCATTTTGAAATTATTTCCCATTTTTGGTTTAGTACTTCCTTTTGCTGAGTGTGGGAGATTATTGCCACTTTTTCATGTAGACAAAGTAGACATCACTTCGATATGTTATTGTAGGCAAGTGCAATTTTCATGATTTCACAGCTTATTTTTGGTATGGTATTTCTGTCCTTTAGTTGCCATATGTATGTGGATAGTGTGGTGCACTTGGAACATTTTCTGTTGGAGAATGAGAGGTTGTGGGTGTATATTCTTTGCTTGAATGTTCCTTCTCTGGCACCATTGTAGTACATTGTAGTGTTGTTTGTGTTTATCTTAGCTTTGTATACTATGTTCATTTGTAGGCAATTTCCTTGTAGTGGGCATGTAGTTTTGTCTCCACAGTTGCATTGGGGGTCTTTGATTATGCTATTGTAAGTTATTGTTTTTTGTTGTGGCTTTTAATTATTTGTGTTGTTTTTAGTGCAGCTGTAGCTAACTTTTACAGTGTTTTTGTTAAATAATTTTGTTAAGGGTTTTGTTAAGATGTCTGCATATAAATCTTAGACAATTTACTTATAGATAGATACAAGTTGTTACATTATTTCATAATATGTATCGAAGTCTGACAGTTAGCTTTCCTAATAAGTAAAAGTTAGAGGTAGGTAGGTAATTTAACACAATGCTAACCAGTATATGCTCATTCAACTTCTTACATCAAATTTTGTTGTTGATAAATAAAAGGTCCCTTTAAGAAACTGATATATAACTGAAGTGTTTGAAAAAAGCAGATAAAAATACAGAACTACTATATATATTATATATATATATATATATATATATATATATATATATATGTGTGTATGTGTATATATATATATATATATATATATATATATATATATATATATATATATTGTATGTGTGTGTATATATATATACATAACCATATTATAACTGTGTGTATATATATAACCATATTATTTCTTGCTTTGCATCACTTATGTTTCTCAATTTAACTCAGTAGATAGTAAAAACAGTACAAACTGTTACAATAATCATGAACATTTAATGAAGATTTTAAATAATTTGGAAATAATGTAAGGTTTGAAGTTCTAACTTTGACATTAATTGCCACAGTATAAATGTAATTATGAAATAATAAAGTATTAGTTTTGCATAATTTAAAGGTGTTTCAGTTTTTAACATGAATTTTTACCAATGAAAATTAACTTTTAATTATGCTGGGAATGGTGCCAAACAGAAAAACCTTAAACTCTGTCATTCAAAATCTTCTAAAAATAAACATGCCATTACAGAAACATGGAATTCAATGAAAATTGCTTAATGTAATTATTGCTTAACTGAATTATGAAAAAAAATACTTTCTTTTTACTTAAAGTAGTCTACTTTAGCTGACTTTTCTTACGTGTATCTGACAAAAGCACACTTAAATTTAGGAGTTTCATGGGAAAGCCAAAGTATGGATGACCAAAAGTTTTAAAACCTGATATTACCATAACAAAAGTTTATTTCCAACATTAAAACACAGTCATCTTAAATAGCCTGTTCAGATTAAGATTTTCATTCGTCCATGATGCTAAATCCATTCAGAAATACATAAAGTGTAAGTTGTATACAACCACTTCCTATGATTAATGGTGAAAAAAGGCTTTGAGCGGCTAAAGTCTTGGCAAAGATCAACCTTTTTTGAACATGGTGGACTGGTGCTACAGAATCACAAAGAACTGTACCAAATAACTACCAACAGCAGCAACAACTAAAATGGATACACATGTATCTCAAAGACAAAATAATGACATAACATTCAATACTACTTCAAATAAAAGGTTAAGAAGGAAATACCCATCAATACTGGAAAGAGCAGTAACAGTTACTGGATTTGCGCAACCTATTTCCTGAAAAATTATTTGAAAAGAAATATTTTATAAATTTCAACCAAAAGCAGTACTAGCTGCCTGGGCTCCAAATAAAAGGTTAGAAAATAAAAAAGCCCATCAATACTAGAAAGAGTGCTGACAGCTACTGGACTTGAGAAACCGATTTTCCTGAAAAATTTTATAAATTTTAGCTGAAAGCTGTACTGGCCTCTCGCTCTTCAAATAAAAGTCTAGTAAGAAAAAATATCAATACTAGAAAGAGCAATAACATCTACTAGACTTGAGAAACCTATTTTCAGGAAAAATTGTTTTAAAAGAAATATTTTATAAAGTTCAACCGAAACCTGTACTGGCCGCTCGGTCAATGAATCCCAAATGTTTCCTTGTAAGGAAATGGCTAATATTATAATTATCATTGCAATTAGCGCTCCAAGAATTAAAGAAACCAGGATCTATAATTGAAATGTGAGTAGTATTGTTACCTACCATGGATCCATCATAAATTTCAAAATATTGAATTCTACACTTTTTAAATACTTTGATGGGAAAGCCAAAGTATGGATAATCAAAATTTATATATATGTATATATATATATATATATATATATATATATATAATGTGAAAATATATAGTAAATAGGAAGGAACTGGTTAGGTAAATAATCCAAAGTCCCATAGTATTTTAGTTATTATTTTTAAAAAATAGTGCTCGATACAAAAGTAAAGCATAAATATAATTATTTATTTAAAAATATGATTCCAAATCACGACATAAGAAGTCCCATGTTTCAAAACAAGAGCCGAAAACTTCAATGTAATTAAATTAAATTGAGTTAAAATAAGCTCTGTTCCATCTTCAAGCGAAAAAGGGTTATCTTTTTTTAGGGTATTTAAACTATTTATTTGGGCTTTGGATTATGAAGGGTGTTATATTGTATTCATGTTTTTAGTTAATTATTCAAACCATGAATCTGATGAGTGGACTATGGATTAAACAAGTTATTATATTGTATGCTAGTTTTTAGCTAATAATTCAAACCAAAAATCTGATGATGCCTACAAAAAACCGTTCCGTTAACTCGTGTCTATTGTTTAATATTAAACTCATAGATAACCCTATATGAAGTCGTCAAAAAACAAACGTTACGACAGTTTTTTTATATGCACAAATCCCTTTCATAAAAAAATAAAATAAAAAAATAAATAAATCTCCATAGACATGCAAACTAAACGAGGGTTAGTACATTTCTGTTTCAAATTTAGACACCCCCACCTTTTCCTGACTTGACATCTATGAAAGTAAC
The DNA here is from genome assembly GCA_903632075.3 of Acanthosepion pharaonis. Classification (NCBI taxonomy): domain Eukaryota; kingdom Metazoa; phylum Mollusca; class Cephalopoda; order Sepiida; family Sepiidae; genus Acanthosepion; species Acanthosepion pharaonis. Next base: position 3,120,165 of record CAHIKZ030000446.1, on the reverse strand, counting down.
TCTATACTGATACTTATTATTAACACCCAACATCCACCTAACCAACTTAAACAATTCGCCCATGCTGTTACCATGGAAATTTTGATTTCAATTTTTAAAACACGTAAATTTCAGAAACACGTTATTCCAAAAAAAAATTTCGCTTGAAGATGCAACAGAGCTTATTTTAACTCAATTTAATTTAAATAATTATATTGAAGTTTTCGGCTCTTGTTTTGAAACATGGGACTTTTATGTCGTGATTTGGAATCATATTTTTAAATAAATAATTATATATATATATATATATATATATATATATATATATATATATATATATATATATATATATATATATATATATATATATATACAGTTATAACAAATATTCAGTGGTTATGAAAGCAAAACCTCATCATACTGGAAAGAGGGATAATAGCTACTGACTTGAGAAACCTGTTTCCTGGAAAAAAATTTTGAGAGAAAGATTTTATGAATTTCAATTGAAATCAATTCTGGCTGCTTGGTCAATGAATGCCAAATGTTGTTTTGTAGAATATCAGCTATTTTTACCATTACCATATGATGTGAAATAATCCAGCTATCAATATAAAGCTGAAACTCATTTTGAAACATCTATGCATCAACATGATTGGAAACAACAGAAGAGAAATGACAAAGCAAAGAAATATTTCCTCAATTTGCATATATGAATTTTCAAACACAATTTAGTCCTGGGTATGATGATAAACTACATCCAGCAGCAATGTCTTCGATTGGGAGGTTGGATGTTTTAAGAAGTGTGGAACAACCTCTTAATTGCTGTTGTTCTACATCATATCTGTAGCTGAAGCCATAAAATTATGTTTATTTACATTAAACAGTCCTCGTTTTTTATGTGTCAAGGCTCTCCACAACTTCCTATCTTTTTTAGATCTAAGCAATGTTTGCCTCTTTACTATACTACTGAGTATCTGTTCTGCCATCTACTTACACAAGACCATTAGATAGCGTAAAGAAAACCGATGAAACTTTATTGAAAGCAATTTTACCACAGTACATATATGAGGTTCGACTATCACTTTTTATAGTAGAGTAGTTTAGAGGATAGGGGAGACAACTATGGTTGTTCCACCTCTGCCCCTCTTGGTTTCAATATGTCCTATATGTTCAATATGTGAGTATCAAATTCTCCAACCCCTCTTTCCTCGTTATGCGTCTCAGAATTTTCAGCTATCTTTTTTTGGTACTAAGTATAAATGTCTTTTTTGATTCCATTTTCCTTAAAACTTCCTTATTTCCCTCATCTTCAGTCCATGGTACTCTCAGTATTCTTCTATAGAATCACATCTTCATTGACTCAAGTTTCCTTTTCATCTATGTAGAAATTGTTCAACATTCACTGCCATATTGGAAGATGGATGAGGAGCTTTTCATCCTGTTTCTATTTTCCTACAATTCTTTACCACCAATAGTTATGTGTGTATTCATTTAATTGTTTTTGTATTAAATTATTTTGCAAAATGTTATCTTTTTTGCTTGCCTCAGACAAGATAATTCTACTGAGAAAGTTATCAGTTTGCTGCCACTGATGAGATAATCTATCTTAGCAAGTTGTCAGTTTAACCCAGTCATTCTCAACTGCCATGCCATGGTACACTAGTGTTCTGCACAATTCTCTTAAGTAGGCCTGATTTCGAAACCTCTTCATAAATGTTCCTTCTAATAGTGGACTTCAGTGATGTGAAGATGAAGAACTGGCCACCATTTCTAGTCATTGGGGGTTGAAAATAAAACATTCGATGGTAACCATCGATACATTTTGAATTTCAATGCAAAAAGGAATCACCTACATCAGCTAAAAACAATTTTATTACAATTTTCTATTATTTATGTGAATTAGGCTTCTCAACCTTAAATAACATCAAAAATAGGAAGCAAGAAAGACTACTCTCAACTAAAGAAGAAATAAGGGTCTGCTTATCGCACATTCAACGAAACATTGAAGAAATCGCAAAAAATACCAGGCACAGGTTTCGCCTTAAATAAGCTGCACAAATAGCAGAAAAGAAACATTGAAATAATGTAAGTTCATATTATTGTGTGTGTATTTTTTTAAAATATACGTGGTTTTATTTCATAACATTTAAATATATGCCCTTTAAAATTTTTCCTAAGTGTGCTATATTACATTTGCTCCTAGTTGTGCCATTGCTTTAAATGGTTGAGAAACACTGGTTTAACATATCAGGGCTGGAGCTGCCCAGTCCTCACTTGCCTGTCTTGATAAAGTTCTATGTGGCCTTATGACTGATTAATTATTTTTCATCCTACAACCCCTTTCCCACAGATGAAAAAAAATTGAGTCTCTCACTGTTCTATTTACAATTTCAATGGCATGTGTTCTGATGGGTTACATTCCTTACTTCCATAAACCCTGAAATTTACAATTGGGACCTGCTGTGTCATGTACACAAGGGTGAACCATCCCCATTTCCTTTGTATTCCATTAGTAAGGAGGAAATTCCATTCTGACAACTTCTTCCCAAGAAACACTGTTTTGTGGAACAGACTCATAGAAAGATGTTTTCCCAATTACTACAATCACTACATCGCCCTATGAACTTCACTTCTTGCCCTTTCTTATGCTTACACAACACTATAGAGTAACTGTCTCTTAGGCCTTGTATTGGATGATTTTCTATAATCCAGTTCACACTTCTCCTTGGTCTTTTGAACATGAGTAATGGTTCATACCTTGTTTCCTGTTTAAGAGTGGGTTTCTGGTCACTTCTAAAGTCTACTTCAACTCTATACTCTTAATGTCTCCGCCTAAACTTTTCATTTGCTAATTAAATCTTGACCTTGTCAAGTTTAGAATGAATTGTCTGTTATCTTGTTCTTTCTTATGCTAATACAAGTCCAAACAGTAACCCTCTACCTCATGTGACTCTTGAGCCTTGTATTGTGTGAATATTATGAGTATAAAAAAAAAAGTCATAGGCATAATTCGTAATCTCACCATGTTGTTTCACAAGATAGTAGCATTTTCTTGTATATTTCCATGGAAACAAGGTGATTCTCATTATGCCATTAAGGAGAGTGTATTTTTGTAGTCAATGCCCCTGATGATGCATTTTAATCAGCAAAGAAAAAGAGTCTGCAGTGTCATTAGAAGACAAATTTATTTGAACCAAATCAGTCTGAAAGGTCCAAATCTGGATGATACATCGTTGAATGTAAGATGCACTCTTTTTTGCATCAAAGAATTCAATGCTATCATGTCAGATGCTATTTTGCCAGAATGCTGTTTTGGTGCAATAAACAATAGCAAAAAAATTATGGATTAATGAAATGAAGGTCCATCATTAACTGACAAAGTACCAACATCTGCCACAAACATCATCATAAGTTAATAATGGAGGAATTATTTCTTGAGCAATACTTGTGATTATATATATATATATATATATATATATATATATATATATATATATATATATACATACATACACACACACACATTTATATATATATATATATATATATATATATATATATATATATATATACAGAATGCAACAGAAATACCTCCCACATAATGATAAGACATTAGCTAGACGAAGACACTACTTCCACTAATGTCTTAACACTATGTGTGAGGTATTTCTGCCACACCTCATATATATATATATATAAGTAAAGTTTGTCATTTAGCTGACTGATGTTACCTTTAGCATCCTGACTCCAGAGTTTCATAGGCAGATCTGTCCATATTTTATTCAGGGGGTATTAGAAATTCTTATATATATATATATATATATATATATATATATATTGTTGCATAGAAAACTGACCTTCACTTCACTACACTAAATTGTTGAATAGAGACTCTCCCACTGACTATGAGAGGAACATCAGCTCATAGGACAAGGAGTCGCAAAGTTGGTCGCACATATTGATGCACTAACTATATTATTGACTATTAGTGACTATTATTGATCAAGTCTCTTTACTAATCATTTTTCCAGTGTTTTCCTTAGAGTATTATTAACCAGAACTATGAGTTTATATGAGTATCATAACAGTGGTAACAAGGATTCAAAATCATGTTTGGAAAAAATAATAATGCTGAAATTATAAGGATTTTTGAACTCATGTCAAACAAAGATTTGAAATATATACAATATGGAGGACTTAAAAATTGTGGAGAAACAGTTATAAGAACACCAGTAAAAACAGTTAATGGAACAATAGCAACAATAACAACAACAGCAAAAATAGATATTGGAACAATAGCAACAACAACAGGTATTGGAACAATACCAACAACAAAAACAGGTACTGAAGCAGCAACAACAACAACAACAAAAACAGTTATTGGAACAATAGCAACAGTTATTGGAACAATAGCAACAACAGGTATTGGAACAATAGAAACAACAACAGCAAAAACAATTATTGGGACAACAATAACAACAACAAAGTCAGTTAGTGGAATAACAACAACAACAATGAACACTACAAATATTGGAGAAATCAATTGAAACTGATGCAGTCACAAACTCCATTGAAGAATTATTATATAATCCTGAAGATGTTGTTTTTGTCATATTACATAAGGTATGAAGAAATTTTCAAAAATGATTGCTAGGGTCGGCGTGATGAAAAAAGATACATTTACTTTTAAGGGAATTGTGTCCCTCAGAGCATGAAAAATACTGTAATTACATTTTACCTGAAAATCCAAGAAATGAATTGATGAAACTGTTAGTTTTGCATAAAATTTTAAGTGAAAGATCTTTATTTCATACATGTTGACAATTCTTAAATCTCAGAAAAAATGATGACAAAGATTTTGTTACTTATGCTTTTATTGCCAACTGTGAATGCAAAATATTTAAACTGAATGAACTATCTCCAGATATGTTTAAAAGTTTAATTTTTGTGCAAGAGTTCACTGAGTAAAGATGCAGATATTTGTTTGCACATTCCAACGAAACTTGAGCATGACCCAAAATTTACCTTACAGGCAGTGCCAGAAGAATGTCAAAGAATTCTAAATTTAAATCATGATACTGCAAAAGGGATATTGTTCAAGTGCAGCCAAAGGGCTAGAAAGAAAGAACCAAACATGTGTTACAGTTGTGGAGGAATTCATCTTAAGGCAGATTGCCCATTCAAAAATAAAGTGTTTTCCATGGGGAAAAACTGGGTGATAGACAAAGTCATTGCAAATCTAAGTAAAAAAAATAAGAAAGAGACATTTTAATAGAGTAAAGGTTGTATTGACAGCTCAAAATCTGAATGAGGCCTAGAAGAAAAAGACTTGTGAAGGTTACGATGAATGATATTGGAGTAAAACATAAATTGGACACAGGCAGTGACATTATTATAACTAATGAAAAAATCTGGAAAAATATTGGGGAACCTAGATTAACAAAAACCAAAAGATTTGCATGTGGTATCTGAGGAAAAATTTATGTTTTTGAGGTGAAATTGTATGCAATATCTTGTATGTCAGTAAAACATGAAAAACTAAGGTTTCATATTAAAAAAATAATATGTTGAACTTATTGGGAACAGATAGGTTAGAACTTTTTGACTTGTGTAGTCTGCATATAAATTTATTCTGTAAAAAAGTGAATTGCTCCTCCCCTAAAACAACTATGGTGACTGAAAGTTTTTAAAGGAATTAAAAAATAATTATCCTACCATGTTCTCTAAAGGAAAATGTAGTTCCTGTTTTTAACATTAAATGCGGGTTGTCTTTTGCAGTTGTGGAACCGATTAACAAAGAATTTGGTAAATTAAAAATTCTAGGAGTTATTTTGCCTGAGTGAGCAGCTCCAACAGTGTATGTAAGAAAGAAAATTAATAATATTTTTGTATGTGCAATTAAATGGTGGGAGATTTTCTCAAAAACTGACCTGCCAGACACATACAAATTGAACTGGAGGAAAAATGTAAAAAAAATTTTTAACAATTAAGTCAAAATGTTCTGTACAGTTTTAATAGGCAACTGTTCAGGATCAAAGTAGCACCTAGCATCTTTCAGCAAGTAATGAATATGATGCTAGTATTTGGATGACGTACTCATTAAAAGAGAAATTGGATGGTAAGATTCAGAACATGTACAACAAGTATTCCAGAGAATAAAGTATTTTTTGTTCAGATTCAGTGAGGAGAGAAATAGCAATTTTTCAGGAGCAATATAAAAAAACTTGGGACAAATAATTGATGCATACAGGCATAGACCAGATCCATCAAGACGGAGTGTCATTAAAAATATGCCTGCCTCGACAAACGTTGCTAATTTACAATTATTTCTATAGCTCATAAGCTTTTACAATCTTTATGTGTCAAACATGCATGAATTGAGAGCAAAAAGAAAAAGCTGCAATGTGGAATTACAAGTCTGTAATTTATCTGATGTCAGTTCATCAGCTGGAGATTTATGCATGTGGGAAAGACTTGTATGACAAATATAGATATATAAACACCCACCCTATAGAGAACAGAGTATTACTCTTATATCTAGCGAAGAATTTAGAGCGCAAACCTACTGGCCAATGGTAATTGATGAAATTTGGTGTTGAATAAGATGTAATGTTGCATATATAAGATTAAGTCTTGTGCTTTCATAAACAGAGTCAATTGTTATCTTTACTTAAATATTATCTTTATTTTAATATTTTGTAAGTATTGAACATAAACAAGAAAATACAGAAATAGATAAGTATATATATAAGTAGAATACAATGGCAGATTTACTTCAATTTCATCATTTTTCACAATACAGATTATCTAGTATTATATAAATACTGAATCATATAGACTATATATCTAGAGAACCTTGATAAAACCCAAAGAAGAATCAGCAATCTAGCATCTCGGCATCTCGGCATCTCGGCTTCAGTCTCTTTCCAACCACTGCGAAGTTGGCTCCCTGTGCTTTTTCATAAATATTTTCATGGTAAATGTTTTGATGAGCTTTCTTTCTTTTCTAGAAGTGACATGGCACAAAGAAGAAGAAGAATTGTTAAAGATGAAAACAATACATAATGAGTAAATGGATCATAAAACAGGGTTTAGCAGAGATAACAAAGAGAAAATTTATTAATAGGTACAAAGGACTGGAAATTGTGGAGAGCCATGTCTAGAAGGGACATGACATATAGAAGAAGAAGAAGCTGCTTATAAATATGGATCACATGCCACATTCAGCTCTTTCATATTCAAATATGGAAATACGTTGACTGAATTCTTTTCTTCATCACAGTTTATTATTGTCGGCTATTCCTTGTTTCCAAGTTTAATTCCCAATTCTCTCCTGATACTTTTCCCGCTTTCTGTGTGTCTATGCCTTTGGTGGCTGACATGACTGATCCTTGCATAGAATATTCAACCATGCAGGATTGAGCTGATAAAAGAAGCAGGTTTTCTTCATGGAAGGAGCAGTGGGAGGCAGAGTGATTAAAGAAATCTCGAGCCACCAAAGGTTATAAAGGAATGTTTAATTTGCTTTGAAATAGCTAAAGTTTATCTTCTATAATTCCTTTATTAAGCAAGTTTGGTCAACTGATATAGAATGGTCATCAAGATACCATATTGGATTCTTTATAGATTCTTTATGGTAAAGAAATGATGGAGCTGGTTTGTTTGGTTTCCATCTCCTCTTCAAGTAACATACCATCAGGATTACTTAATAAGTTTTAAACCATTGTTTTTCCTATATATCCTCATAAAGTTTGACTCTTACTCTGTAAAATTCTACCTTGAATAGCTCTTGGGCCGTGTACAGGGTGAATATTATTGTAAAGAGGATATACCCATCTAAGACTGAATTCAAATCCATTTCTTTAAAAAATGTTATGTTCTTGTGTTTTAACAAATGACCTACAATCTGTTGTTAACTAGGATAAGAAATGGCTTGTTAATTTTAAAACTTCCAAAACAAAACTACTCTCTTTTAATTGTCTGAGAGAACTTTTGACTTCCATCAGCATGGCTGATGCTAACCTCCAGAAGAAAGACTCCTTGTAACTTCTTGGGATAATGTTTTCCACAAACATGAAGTGGAAAGATTATATTAAATCAGTTGCTAGGGCTGCTGCTAGGAAAGTTGATTCTCTGAGTCATGTGAGACAATTTTTCTCATCTATCTTACACTTTTATAAGTCTACCATTCATCCATGAATTGAATATTGCTGCCACATCTGATCTGGTGCTTCTGCTATGCATTTAGAGATTCTTGATAAAATCCAAAGAAGAAACTGCAATGTTATTGGTCTTGATCTGGCACCTCTGCTTCAGTCTCTTTTCCACCACAGTAACAGAGCTTCCCTGTACTATTTCTATATTTGAAATATTTCATGGTAATTGTTCTGATGAGGTTTCCTCTTTGGTACCTAGATTTTATGAATTTAAGTACAGTACTAGATTGGCAGCTAGGTCTCATCATTTTACAGATGAAATGGCTAGATGTAACTGTTTAGTATATGTGGTTCTTATATTTGGTCAACCCTGATACATTTGGCGATTCAATAGTAATGATAGGGCTTACATCCATATAATGTTGAAGTATCAAAGTTAAGCAACATCTTGCCTGATCAGTAACTAAGTGGGTGACTGCTTGGGGATTCCAGTTGCTGTAAGCTTGGATATGTGTCTGGCATAATAGATAATGCCTCAGAATTGGAAATCAGAGACCCAGGTTCCAATTCCAGTTGGGTTTGTTATATTCACTTACACACAAATACCCTTAGGAAAGGTATGAATCCACCTCTTCTCCCCCTAGACTCGACACAAGGTCACACCAATTTACAGTTGAGCTGGCTATATGTAACTGTAAATTCTATGCTAACAGTTTATTTTCTCACACTTCTTGCTTGTGGAACTCCCTTCGAGCTTCATGCTTTCCAGACAAATTTAAATCTTCAAAAATTTAAATGCAATATCAATCGCTATCTGCTGTCCTCCTGATGATGGTTCCTTTGTGTTGCTCCTTAGTAATGTTTCTGTTTTCACCCATTTCAACACACAGGGACCACTTTTTTCTTAGCGGCTTTACTGAATTGCTTGGGCTGAACGAGATTAATATAAAACTGCAGATAAAGTTCACTTTCTTCAGAGACAGTCATTCACTCCTGTAGTTCACTGCTACAAACAAGCAGGGATTTTTTTCTCCTGATGATGACCATGCTGGCCGAAACTAATTGAGGAACCTAATTGAAATAATAAAACAAAAAATATTAATATACAACACAGTGTGTCTGAAAATTTTTAATTTTTTAATATTTTTTTATTGTTTGAAACATATAGATAGATAGATCGATGGATATATATATATATATATATATATATATATATATATATATATATCAGGAATTTTTAAGTGATGAGAATGCAGCTTATCTTCCCATTGACAATAGTTGATTGATTCAGATAAAGCTGAAAGAGATCATGGAAATTTTTTGCACTGTGATCTTTTGGCTACAGTGGGTCAAAATGACAATTTTGGACAATATTGATGGCTGTTTAATTTTCCTTCTTGTTTATTGCATCTTACTTCTGTGGCTGTTTTAATGATTCAATGTAATCTCCTGCCAAGAATAAGATTGGAAAAATTTCCAGAGAAATACCTTTGGAGTATCATGTTGAGTTCTAAAATACTCAATATGCAAATTTGTGTTCAGCAATTTTGCCATATGCAAATCAGGAGTGATAGACTTTTTGGTTTTCTGCATGTAGATGGCCCATTGTATGGTTTTGACGGGAAAAAAATTGCATCCTACAAACCTTTACAAAATTGTGCTTGATTGCATTGCATCTATTGAGTGAGAACTGTATCTATTACATGGATTTTTTAAAATTTTCAACTTCTCAATGCTAAAAATTGCCTTGTGTGTTTTTTTTATCTTATGATGACAGGAGGGTTGCAGACTAGAATTTTCTGATTGGCTTAACGATGATGAGAACCCAAGGAAGAGCAATAACAAAAACAAATCAAACAAAAAAAAATCTGCAATGTTACTGATCCTGACCTGGCATCTTAGCTTCAGTCACTTTTCCACCACTGTAACATAGCTTCCCTGTGCTTTATATATAAATATTTTCATGGTAACTGTTCTGATTTGTTTTCTTTCTTTGTATTCATTGTAAACATTCATTGGGGCTTTATTCTTAAATGTTATTTTTATATCAGAAAAAATTGTACATATGGGAACAAGTTAGGCCCACATAGAGACTTTGGGGTATTACGGTGACTGTAGTAAGAATGGGATGTAAGAATATGTTGTTATGTTGCAAGGAATACTGTGGTAGGTTTGGGTCAGTAATTGGGTGGGGGTGGCTAAGTATAAGATAAGACAGATTCTAGATCAGCCTTCATCTATCCCTACTTTTGGCCTTGTGCCATATTTTTGTATTTGCAAAATAAATATTGCTTTCTTCTTTGATACCTAGACTGAATTTAAGCAGAATATTCGATTTCAATTTTACAGCTGAAATGGATATATGTAACTGTACATTCTATACTGTTTCTTCCCTTGCACTTCTCACTTGTGGAACTCTCTTTTGGCTTCATGCTATCCAGTCATCTTTGATTTTCAAACACTTAAATGCACAGTCATTTGTTATCTTCTGTCTTCCTAATTCTTCTTCTTTTATTGTTCTCTATTCTAAATAATGTTTTCCTGTTCTCATATTCTCTCACACTCAGTAATCCCTTGAGTCTCAGTAACATAATTGCCTTACCTGGGGTGAAATGATCAAAAAAAAAAAAAGGCAGTTTCCATCTTAAATTCTGGGATGAGGAGTTATCATTCTTTACACTATTTTCATGCAGACTACTTATTATTCTCATCTTTGTTGGTTTTTGTTACACCGGCCTCTAACACAAGGGAATTACACCGGTTCTCACTATATATATAGTGTCAGTAGTACCTACCCGTAGTAGCAGCGACAGTACTACACTGCCTAACTGAGTAGTACCCATTTCCTACCTTTGTATCTGTCATGTTAAATACACTTGTTCCCTAACCCAACTTCGACTTGATTTTCTTATTTTACTATTGTGCCACGACACAACAGATTTATAACAACGTTTCAGCCATTGTGCTCTCCAGCCTTCATCAAGTATATGTCAATATGGATAGCCTACAGGGAATTCTGAACTGAAACCTTTATTTAATCTATAGGGGTAGACTGTTCCCAAATCACTGCTCATGTTTATGGAGATGTTGTCTCATTCTTATTTTAAGTATTTCTCAGTTATTGCTTGTCCAAATATACACTGTTCTGCTCAAGGATTGAACTCACAATTTCAATGTCATCAAATTCCCAAACCAATGCTTTAATCCATTAGGCTAGATTAAGAGTCTAAATTTAGTCTATCTACATTGTTCGAACTGTTGCCCTCATCTTTATTGTTATATTCACGTTTTGGCCATTCTATGCTCTGGCCTTCTTCAGGTGATATACATATGAGTTTCAAACTGAACCCTATATTTAATCCACATATATAGATTGTTCTAATTCCACATGCCATGCCTTTAGATACCTCAATTTCAGTTAATTTCCCTTAGTAACTCTCTTTTATGTCCCAAGGGCCCATAGCCCATTGGATAAAAGAATTGGTTGATTGATTCCAAAAAGTGACTTGATTCAAAGAGTTGTGAATTCAATACCTGGCCACAGCAGAGGGAACAAAATTTGGAGAGTTAACTGAAACAGAGATATCTGTATGGAATTATAACAATCTAACCCCATCGTCTAAATAGCGATTTTCTAAGCCCGGCCTAGATGTTGCACAAGGCCAAAAGTATGGGGCACCCAGTGAGGATCAAACTCACTACTCAGTCGTAATTGATCTAGCAAGACAAGCTTCCTAACCATTACACCACGTCGAGGTGCCCCCCTCTCCATGGTCTAAATAAATGGTTATTTTTGAATATCCAAAATATATCACCTGAAGAAGGCTGGAGCGTACAACGGATGAAACATCGTGAATATGGCAATAAAAATGAAGACAACAGTCGGAACAAGTAAATAGTTACAATACCTCATGTTAGACAAAGAGTCTGCATGTAAATAATCTAAATAAACCTGTTATTGTTTAATTGCATTTAATTAGATAATTTCTCTTCATGATGAGATAAGATTATTAACTAAAGATCTAAATAGGCATATGGTTTTCATTTTTTCATCTAATAAAAACTGGCAATAAAAACTCTTCAAATACTTTTCTGCATGCAATATTCCGTCCATTCCTTCTTCCTAAGGGCCATTAGATACCTTTGTGACAAATAGGGCTACAGTTTCATCACACTAGGTGCTGCTAAGTCATTTTCAGAAGCAGGAAAATATAAAAGTGAAGGACAGAAAATCAGTGGCTGTTTTAAGCAGTTTATTGTTTGAAAATATCATTATATTTTGTTTAAAATTGAATCTGATAGATTAAAATGCAGAAAGTCATGTTAGTAACATGTAACAGCAACATGCATCTATATGTAATGATGTGTAATTCTTTTTAATATACACTGACGAATATGGGGTTTCAGACAATAGTTAATTTACTAACGTATAGCTTCAATAATTTTAATTTTAATTTTTTTTCCCTTTCTATTGGTTTGAAGGAGTAAATGTGTTAGGTAATTGCACTGTGTTCAGATAAATGGCATGTAAGTCTGCATGAAACAGTAGTTGTTGTGTAACCTATATAAGGAATAGTTTGTTAATCATTTATACAGACACAATCTCCAATCAGACAAATAAATTCATAAATAACATTAGTTTATGTAGTGGTTTTTGAACATTTATTTTTGATGATTAAATTACGGGTTTCATTTTTTTATAATAAATATTAATCTTAAATATGTATTTTTATCAACAGGTTTTTGTATTATTATTTTTATTGCAACTGCATGACTTTAAATGTACTACTAGATTGGTTACTAGGTCTCATCGTTTTAGTTTGAAAATAGATAAAATGTAACTATAAGTTCTATTCTAATAGTTTCTTTTCTTGCATTTCTCACCTCTGGAACTCTCTTCTGATTTCTTGCTTACCTGACACCAACAATCTTCAAAAAAATGTATTAGTTGTCATTTTCTATCTTCCTGAATTCTGTTCTTTTAATGTCCTTTCTCCTCACTAAAGTGTTCGCATTGTCTTCTACTCCCAGAACCTCTTGCATCATAGTGGTGTTCTCGTAGCCGCAGTGCAGTTGATTTCAGTAAAATATGTTGATCACATTGTTATTAAAGTTGTTAACTCAGGTTTAGAAGATAAAGTACTTGGACATTGAATAGTCTATGTTGTGTTTTGTCCAACATGCTACAAAAACCAAAGCATTAACTTAAAACTTCAGTCATGTTCTTAAGAAACCTAATCAGATCTAGACGTTCATATGGACGCCATGCTTGGCAGCAAATTAATTCAGAAATATCTAACTATGCAACCACTTTCTCAGATCAATGGTTAAAAATGACTTTGAGTGTGTTATAAAATAAAATAAGACATATCTCGGTTGATTTACAGGCAGATACTCAAGAGCGAGAACCGGATGTAAATGGGACAAAGCCCCGTCACAAAATGACCATTAGCTTTCTTCACAAATGTTCCCGACACTCAAGTTCCGGTCGAAAAATAAAATAATATTTAAAGTGATCTATTTTTCGTCCAATAAAAATGCTTCCCTTCTAATTATACTCGCTTCGTTTTTCGAGCTTGTTAAGCCATAAAAAAACGCTATAAAAGGGGTCACACGGAAGTTCAACAAGCAGTCCACAGGTGGCCAGGGTAGAGACCTGTCAACGATCAGCAGCTGACAGCAGGAGAGCATCAACCACCGTCAACATGTGTGAACTACTATGAGAGATTGACCTAGATCTGAAAGCCGGCTTATGAACTTTACCACAAGGTAGCTGTCCCTGTTGAAATAAACCACGTAAATCTATTTCTGCTGTTGTCGTATTTCTTTCTTGCAACCATACGCTTGTCTATAACAAGTGAATGAAACCTTAGTGATGACCATTCTTCTTTAAAACTTGTAGATTGGTGCTACAGAATCATAAACTGTATCAAATATCAGAAACTACATCATTTGAGTTCTACCAAAAGCATCAACAACTAAAATGGATGTCACATGTAACTCAAATGAGAACATAATGACATAATCAAGAGTGTTTGTTTTATATTACTCTATATATTTAATTGGTGTTGCAAAAATAAAGCAAACTATCACAAATACACATCGGCATACATCCAAATATTCACAGTTCTACTCCCCTAGTTGTTGGTTTGCTTTTCTGTCCACTTGTTCATTGTCAATATCTTTATATGTGTCTTGTAGGCAGCACATCTGCTTTGGTTGGTTGATTTTGTTTTGCAGCATATCAACCCCTATGAGTCATTTAACAACAAAATCTAAATAATTTGATCACAGTTTTATGGCTTCAATTAAATATATGTTGAACACAATTGTATGCCTACAAATTCAGACAAAATTTATTGCTCTCCATTTTCCTATATTGTTGATCAATTTACTATAAATATGTATTCTTGGTCATTTTTTTTTTATAGAAAAATGCATTGCTGGTATTTTTACTATAAATATGTATTCTAGGTCATTTTTTTATAGAAAAATGCATTGCTGGTATTTTTACTATAAAAATGTGTTTTTATACTTTCATAGTGTTTTGGAGGGAGGATTACTATTTGCCCATAGGTGGGACCCTAACATGTGCTATCACCCCATATCAGAGTGGACCTGGGAACAACAGTGGTTAAGAGGTGGTTTCACGCTCCTCAAAACCTCCAATCTCCTGATTAGGGGCCTTGCTGCCAGATGTAGTTTAACATCATACCTAGAACTAAGCATAAGTTATTCCATTAACTGTTTTCTGTTATAAACAAAAGAACGAGTCTACTCCAGAACCAATGGCATTAGCCATTTTGAACATAAGTGGATTTCTTTTGTATATTTGGCAACACAAAGACTCTGGCAAAATAAACATTGGAAAAAGAGTGAAACAAAGAGGTACAATTGAACTTAAATCATTTACAGTATTCCTTGAAAGTATCTTGTAAAAAATGAACTTGAGAATAAAAGAAAACATAAATGGAGTCTATTTCAACCATTTTAATGATTTACTAATGATATTTTCTCATATTAGAATCATCAAATGAATTGTTAAAAAAAAGGCTAAGGATTTGAATTTAGTTTCAAGGTAATTAAAAAGAAAAACAGAAATAAAAAGGCTAAAAAATGCTATGTAAACACTGATTACACTTTCTCTGCTAAAAACTGCTATACTAAATGCATATCAACATGTAATATTAATATCTAAAGAATGCCACATTTATTAAAAAAGAAAGTAACTTATTTTGAAGGAAAATTCTCAAGAGTGCTGTGACTGAATCTTATCAAAATATATATCTGCACCCTGGATTTTTTTTTCAAATATCTTCATTCCTGAAAGAATTTCAAACCAAAATACATGACTATAAAAATATTAAAAAGTTAAAAGAAAATGGTAAAATTCATAACCTCATGCTATTTACAATATATGATAGATCATTTAAGATAATTTAAGTACTAATTGCATTAAAAAAATTCAAGAACATCACTTACTCACTTTCATTTATTAAACATTGAATTGTGTCACTTTGGATCTGCCATAGCTTGCCTGACTTTTTGACCAACGTGATAATTATTTATGAGCATTCTTAAATCTAAAAATTTTGAAAAACCAATAACATTTTTGCTTTTCTATATAAATAATTGTTAAAAAATAAAATCATTGCATTTGTCTTGATAAAATCCCTAAGATGATGAAACACATCAGCTAAGATTTCCTTTTGCCTTCATTTATGTAACATTAAATATAAAAATATAAACTTAATATAAATCAATAAATTAAATAAATACAAAATAATGATAATAATTTTTTCATATGGTCTTTGCTAATTGGTGGGATGTGCCATTTATCCCTAATCCTATGGAGTGCATTGGGGTGTCCCTGTTTTTTTTGTTTTATATATTTAGGTAGCATATCTTCATTAAAACATGTTTTATTTAATAATATACACATATTATATCTATTTATTTTTATAATGACTCTGTCCAGTTTTCTAATCAGTTTCTTGATGTTGAGATGAAATTCATCAAGGAATGTGCTGTAATTTTTCCAACCTAAGTACTTTCGATCTCCTCCAAGGTCATCCTCAGGTGTGAATTACAAAGACAAACTTATTGTAACTGAGATAAAATCTGCATTGCATTCTGATAGTGATTTTTGAAAAAACACACATGAGCACATTCTGTTATAATTTTGATTTTAAATTTAAAATTTTTCCATTGAAGCTGTGTCATTTTTTGTAAAACAAGTATAGCAATATAAGGGAACTGATTAGAAATTACTAGAAATGAAAAACGGCATTAAATGTTATAATGTATAACATAATAATTATATGCACTTCAACAGGTTGCTGCTACACTCATAATAAATTTTGTTGTTTGCTTTTGATATGTAAATGGCCTCAAGAATTAGAAGTTTTTGTTTATTATTTTTATGGTGTCGTATATTGGTGTTGTCAACAAGTATTTTCCTGTAATGTGAAGGTGTATATGTGTTGTAACCTATAGAAGGTTACTGAATAATCAAACAAAGGTTGGTAATGAACAATAATAGTTAGGACAAGAACAACACATAGAAGATTTGCCAGCAGCACATAGAAGAAGTAGTCAACTGCTAGAAGTGAGTCAAGTGAATTCCACGATGTATATCCAACTGCAGACCAACATACAGTAATTACTAGTGTATTTATGTGAATTAGGACATACCCATTATTGTTCGTAGATATGCTACAACAATAGGAATGTGTTTTTAGATGTTGTGCAATAGAACTTCTATCTGACAAATGAAGTGTAAGATGTCTTGATAATGTTGTGATTGTCAAGCCAACATATGTACTTACTTTTTTGTCAGAGGTACAATCTCCAAAAGGACATTTAAACTGATATACAATGATGTTTTTTTTTTCAAAAACAGTAGTTAACAGAGAAGACTTATTGTATATGATTAAAGTGGTTGTGTTAAATTTAGTACAATATATTATTAGTTTTATTTTTTTACTGGGCTCACTAAGGAATATTTTCATGCTTATGAATACTTATGTGAGTAATGACAAAGTTTTGGAAGAAATGGAAACAAAAAGGAAACTAATACTTAACATCAGGAAGAGACAGTTGAGGTTTCTGGGGCACATAATGAGGAAGGAAGGCTTGAAAAATTTGATACTCACAGGACAGATAGAGGGCAAGACAGATAATTGGAAAACAACACATGACATACTTAATGAGTTTGGGTAAATGGATGATGGAACATGGCTTAGGAGAAATAACAGAAAGACAAAGTTTATTAGGAGCTAAAAGGGATAGGAAGTTGTGGAGAGGCATGATCAGTAATGTTATGAGGGGACACAGTACATAGAGAAATAATATTGTTATAGTGTAAAACTGATTCCTGAATTTTTTATGACTCATCTGGACTTACAAATGTCAAGTTAAAACTGCGCTTACATCCTTGATATTTTCAAAAAGATATCTTCTAAATTAATGAATGCACACTGTAATGACAAAGTACGCAGATGTAGGCTTTAAGAAAGCTTTATTCAACTGAGAATACAAGGTTTGCATATAGTATCCTTTTATAGTCCCAGTAAACAGAAATAGCTCTCTCATAGAGGAGAGTAATAAAAACAAGGGGAGACCACTCTTGATTATTCATAAGACATATATTCCACTCTTGATCATTCATAACACATTCATTTATTCTTCATAATTATTGTTTGTGGATGTGCTTCTGAAAAAAAAGCCAAGTCCAGATAAAGAGTCAGGTATTGATTTTACACAATATATATATTATAAAGTGGACTTCATGTCTGAATTAATAAAAAATATACAATTTTTTTTCATTTCTGATAAAGAAGGTCTAATGAATGTTATTCTACAAAACTTCTCTCTGCCCTATTTTTTTACAAGTGGACCTGTCTATTTAAGTAGTACCAACAAGAATTAACATTGGCCAAGTTATTATTATAAGTGACCCCTGGAAACATGTCAATGGATCCTACCAAGGTCGATAGACTATCTTATTTTATTAATTATTATATATTCTGTCATATTTATTTTTATCATAAAAATGAAGTGCGAGTTTCAAATTCAAGTCTTGTTGGGAGCTACATCTTTACTCCTGATTTTGAATGTTTATTTGATTAAACAATGTCAAAGATGATATCAATGCAGAAAGTTGCAATGAAAAGGAATTAAACTGATTGGAATAACAAATAATAAAATAATAATAATTTTCATAAGAAATCTAAGATTGTTTTTTCTTATTCAAGATGAACATTTTTAATTTAAAATTTGATCAAATTCCAAATCATATAACTTTAACTAAATTTTGACTTCACATGATTTGTGCATCTTAATGAAGTCATTAACTCTTAATAACTGTCTTAAAAAGATTAATTTTTATTCATCAGGAATATTGCGAGAGGTATAGTTTTGTGCTTCTCTCTCTCTCTCTCTCTCTCTCTCTCTCTCTTATATATATATATATATATACATCATATTTTTATTATAATAAATTACAATAAAAATATTTTACATCGCTATACAAAAACTTTCATGTTTCAGAACAATAATGGTTACTTGTTGGGCAATGGTAGATAACATATAATAAAAATGATTTATTTGGAAAATTTAAAACAAATAATTACCTCTTTTGAAAGTTAAAAGTTGTGGGGGGAAGCCTAAGATCAGAATTAGAAAATATACTTGTGGGCATGCCTGGTTTAACCAATTAAAAGTCAGATCTAAGCTAAAATGGAAAAATGAAAAATAAGGTCAGAGGGTAAAGGAAGGTAGGTTATTAATTCATATCGTGATAAATTGACACTCTAGACATGTCAGCAGCAAACATATTGTAGCCAAATATATAGTTCAGATTTGTTGAAGAAAACATAACCGAGAACAAAAAATTTTTTTAAATAATTTTCAAAATTTTCATATTTGGAAAACTTCTTAAAGAGGCTGATAGGTAAAGTTAAAAAACCTGGAACATTTATATACGATACTAATTATGTTGAATGGATGGTAAAACATGGCAATATAAAGTTGAAAGATCAATTAAATAATGTGTGGACCATTATATACTAAGAAAATAATGGCTATGTAATTGTAATGTGTAAATTTGTTCTTTCTCTTATTTATTATATATATACATATATATATTATGCATGTTTCATTGAAACTAATTGATTATCTACTACAAAAAATTTAAAACAGCTAACCTTATCCTCAAAAATAACAACATAGCAGCAAAGTCAAAATTACAATGAATGGCATTAAGGAACTTTGTTCCTGATCAAACTGAATTCATAAATAATTACATCGGTCATACAACTACATGCCTATCCAGATGTCTAATGTTGCACATATCTGACCATAGCTCTATTAGAACACACAAACTTACCAGACTCCATCGAAAACATACTAGTAGAAAATACAAACATAATAACCTTATCCACATGTAAAAAAAAGATTAAAAATAATGGAAGCCTTAATAATAAAAATGAAAAAGCCAACACTTAATAATATTAATTAAGAACATGACCAGAATGTGCTGTGTTCGGAAAATAAAACATCTCTATAACACTAAAAATATACATCAATGCATACACCCAATTATATTGAAAAAAATAAAATTATCCTTGATAATGGCTAAAAGTATAGCCGAAAGCACTTGGAACTATAGAACATTTGGAAAAAAATAACACTTGTTAGAAAACAAGAAAAAATAAATAAAAATCTTAATCGTAGTACCTTGTCTGTCATTTTTAATGAAACATGCATAAATGAAGGATTGCTGCCTAAATACACAAATATATATATATATATATATATATATAAATGTAAAATAAAATGGACTCTCCTGTTGGTTTCGACGTATGAGGATCTGACAGCTTATTGATTCAGTTATGAAATTTTGTGCGATAATCTTAAGTGGCATTTAAGACCCGCTAGTGTTTTACAAAGGAGGCCACATATGGCGCAAGTGTGAAGATTGTGAGATGAGATCACTGTTAGATCAGCTGACCATTTAGATCTTGCTCTCGCTTCCTGAAGATGATTCAGACAAGCAGATGGAAAATTGCAGAGTCCACTATATGTAGACAGCATATCTTCATTCAAGCATGTTTGGTTGAATAATCTAGACATATTATGCCTATTTCTATTTTAATCCTCTTAACTTCACAGACTGATCTCTTGGTGCTGTTATTAAAATGAGTAAGAAATATGCCATAGTTTTTCTCATTCCTTTTATTTTCCCAAGTACTTTCAATCTCATCCAAGATCATCTTCAGGGGTGAATTGCTAAAACAAAAAATTAACATAATTGATAGTTGTGAATTTCTTTGTAAATGTGCATGAGACGTTATAGTCAATTTAAAAATTAACGTTAAGAATATGTAAGGGAGGTAACTTAATTTATATTTTTTTTATGTATTATTAATATTTTAAAATATTCAAACTGCAATTTAAAAAACATTTCTTTTACAATTTTTAGACTTAAATGGCTTTTATAGAACTTTTAATTTTAAAAAATTATTGCTATACTCATAATTTATCATATATAGTGTTGTCCGCATATTTTATCTAGTGTGATTCAAGAATTTGAAGGTTTTGATTATTTTCATGGTGGAGTATACTTATATTGCCAATTAATAATGTATCTAGATTATTCAACCAAACATATATATATATATATATATATAAACATAACTGCAAAAACTATTCTTTGCTGTATACAAACCAAGACTTTTTGATATAGACAACTAAAATTCATTATATATACTTATTTGATACAGGAGAAAATTGTCATTTAAGAAACAATTTTGATCCTCATGCAGGAAAAAAGCAGCTATAATATTTATTCCACAACTTGTAACCATTCATTGTAAAATTATAATTTCTCTTTCATTATTAATGCCCAAACAAGAAATATATTTGTATGCTTTGAAAATATTTTTTACTTTTTATATTTCTTCATTGAAAACTTTCAACAAATCAAAATTATAAAAAAAACAATGGCACAAATACATGACAGGTGTTTGGCGAAGCCAAGTAAGGTAACAAAATTTCCAGTTCCTTATTATCAGCATCATGGGAAAATGTATTTCTTTTTCTTTCTCTTTTCATTATTATTATTTTATTTATTGATTCTCTTCCATTTTCTAACAAGTTATTCATTGTAATGAATTTGATCATAATTTGAACTTAACCAATGTCGTTGGATTAAAACAGACAATAATTTATTACGGGCCAGAAATGTATAAAAATGCATTGCTTTCTGAGTTTTCCATGGTAAATTTATGTCCAGGTTCATACAGCATTTCCTTACAAAACCACTGCTATTATAATGTGTGATATTAAAATACAATACCAGGGAAAACAAAACCAAAAGTGGTAAAAAGTTGAAAGAAGTATAGCTGTACATTGTGTCACATTTTTTAGTGGAAAAAATGCAAATTACACATAGAGCCAAATTCAAACCATTATTAGAAAATATATATCTCACACCATTTTTTGTCTATCTAAGTTACAAATACACCACACTCCACTCAAAACAAATTTTAAAAGAAACACAAATATATGTTAGCCATTACTGAGAAGAATCTCCTTTGTCACAGATGCTTTCAACTATGTCCACACGTTTCCCTTATAAAGGCTATAAAAACCCAGACAGTAGACTCCAACAGAAGGTGGAGAGAGACTTGACACATACACGCACACAAAGCTGACTGCCTGTCCAACCATTAGGCTTTGTAAATGACCTTCTATAAAAACAGTAGATGACAAGCACAAAGCAATAACTTCCAAACAGCCAACAGGAGTTAAGCATACCCCTTTTTCACACTCTCACTTCACACCAAGTACACCACACATTCAACCTGCTAGAGTATACTACTTACCAGTGACATTTTTATAACTTGTATATAAAAATAAATCTTTGGTCCTTAATCTAAACAAGTGTCCATGTTTGTTTCTTCTACTCCAGCCAACGTCCAACCTTGAGATCAACACATCGGACATCAGAAATTTAAAGTTCAATGTCCCTGCATCTTAAGTGTTTCACTTGATGTTTATTCCTTCCCTTGACTTAAATGTAATTCCATAAATAAAATGATTATTTTGTTGTAGGAAGTACTTATGAAGGATGAAATGTCTAACATAGCATTTTTCATTTATCTCATTTAATATCTCCTATTATAGCTCTCATCATTTACACTATTTATATTTAGAATACTATCTTTATCTTCGTTGTTGTTATCCTCCATTGGTGTATCATATTGGGTCCCACCTAAATTTCTGGAATGAGAAGTTATTATTATTTACACTACTTCCATTCAGATTATTGTCTTCATCTTTGTTGTTGTTATCCTCCATTGGTCTATCATATTGGGTCCCAACCGATTCGATAAATTCTGTCTGAATTTCTGGGATGAGAAGTTATCATTAGGGTGTATATCGATTTGAGTAACCTACAGTGAATTCTGAACTGAACCCTTTATTTAATCTATAGGAGTATGGTACAGTTCTTCATCTGTGATTCATACACCTGATGAAAGCCATGGCTGAAATATTGTGATAACAACAACAAAGATTAGGACAATAGTCTGAATATAAATAGCGTAAATAATGATAACTGCTTATCCCAGGAATTCAAACAGAAATTACAGCTCTGATCTTCTCAAAAGCAAACTTATGAGATATTTTTATTTTTATTTGATACAAAGCTGACACAAAAAAACCAAAAAACAGATCAGCCATATCAATTCAGTTTTCATTTTAGCAAAATAAGCGTGTGTGTATGGATTAGTTTCCCAGAAATCAATATGAATAATTAATTGTAGTGATAAGCTGGTATATTATAAATACATGGAGGAGAAATCTAAATACGTAAATAAAACTATGAATAAATAAAGAAAAACAAAGATGTCCAAGAGAAAAATCAGAATTTTTAAAATTCCTCATATGTTCAAATTAGAAAAGTGTTAATCAATAAAACTGCTCACAGCCTCAAGGATGACGTTAATTTGGCCTTAGGTGTGAAGAAAAATGAACAGTCATAAATCCAAATAATTGCAAATTCAAGCAGTACTCTGTCATGGATGTGCATTGTGGTGTAATGGATATTGCCTTGGAGTGAGAACTTGGAGAGCTGAGTTCGATTTCCAGTCAAGTTCATTAGATCCACTTATGCACAAATACCCTTGGAAGAGTTATGAATACATCTCTTCTCCCACCATCTATAGGTTGAATAGCAGAACACACTGGGTTCTTTAGCCTTGGTTAGCAACCAGTCTACCATAGAAAGAAATGGCAACCTACTATAGGAAAAAATCTGCCTCTGTCAGTCATATATTGAAAGATACATGATTGCCAAAGTTTGCATAATGTATGGCACATAACTGACTGACTCGCCCAAATGTCATCCCCAACAGAGCAGGTATTTTCTCACATTCCCACAGTGGCAGGATGTGACCCGAGTTTTTAATGTGGGGTGACCAGACATGTACATATAGGTTGAGGTCAAAAATTGCTCAGTGCTCACAATCGTCACACAAGGGCAGGTTGATTTTTCACTTATTTTAGAAAATTAACATTGCACTCAATCTGAAAGCTGAGGTTTTATGCAATAAGTACTCACAGGAATTAATAAATTCATAGCTTTTACCAATTTCTGAGCATTTAGTTATAACATAGTCTGAAAAAATTTACAGAAATACCTAATTTCCACAGGTTTTTGCTTACAAACTGACTTCAAAATTTTACTACTTCAAGAATAAATCTGAATAAATTTAATATTTTTGCATAACATACATTGAATGGAATATATATTCAAACTAGAATTCTAATTATGAATCACTGCTAGAAAAATATGCAATTTTTCACTGTAGTTGATAAGTAAAAACTGTGTAAACAAAAATTATAAAAGATTATAAAAAGTTTACTAAATGAATAAGATTTGTTAGATCATAATAAAAACAAAAAATAGATGAAAGTGTATATAAGTCTATGTTATTGCTGGGCACAAATTATGAGTCAAAATGTTTTAATTTGCATTGTTATTGAAAATGGCACTAAAACTACAGTACTGTATAACATATTACATCATAATATAGCTAAATTGTTTAGTATAATATATAATTTCCTTTGAGGGAATATGAATATCTTATTTGATGACACAATGATTTAGTAATAATGTGCTTGTGTCATGCATCTTGTCCATATATAATTTGTGAAGCTTCAGTAAATTATAAATTTTATAAGGCTGTCCTATAAGTCTTTCACTGATCAGTGGAATGAAATTCCAAGACTACAATTATGAACCTAAACTTAATCTTTAAACTTGTTTCCTTAAAAAACGATAACAATTTAGAAAAAAATATTTTGTATCCTTATTTATCAGGTCAAACCCCGACTTTCAAATTCAGTACATTATCAGGGTTCCAAAATCCACCTGCCTTACAATCTCACTAGAATTGGCATTCATCAACCATTTTTAGGGCAATGAAAGAATTACTGCCTTTTTTTTTTATTAGCCAGAAATGACATGTTCCCAAAAGAAGCATCAAGCACAATGAACATGAAAAACCTGACCATTTTCAAAAAGTCTTTGGTTAGTTCCAAGCTGCTATGATTGGTGACAAGTGACATGTTCAGTGGGCATTTACATTTCCTCTTTCAGACTAGGAGCTGGCATGTTAATGCTCTTGATACATCTCATAGAGGAATGAGAATGTTAAAATTTGGCACATACCGTCTAACATTACATTAGGTCAGTTTTCCATTTATGGCTTGCTGAAGGAGTGTTATCAGATATCCTGGCACAGTTGCTGACTTGAATGATTTTGCTAAAATGTTTGAATCAATAGATCAATAAAATCTGTTAATGTTATTGACAAGATTTCACCAGAAACTGAAAGCCATGACATGTACAACTAAGATTACTGCTTTCAAAAGTCCAAAATAGATTTCTTCATCACTTATATATATATATATATATATGTATATGTATTTAGTAAGCATCTGTCAATCTCAGGAGAATATTTATGCTATTAGGGTGGCTATATTCCCTAATGCACACAGTCAAATTTGTAAATGCCATATATATATATATATATATATATATATATATATATATACACACACATCAGTGGCAACTCTATGCTATCAAAGTTTGTCAGGCTCATTACAATATTTAACAAAATATATTATTGGTATAACTTAGATGCTAAAATGATTCCTTTATTCTAACTAAAATATATCATTTTTAAATATCTCTGTGCATGAAATTAAAAGTTGGTATTTTAATATTAATTGTAATAATTCTAAAAAATAAACATTTATTTATTTAAAATTTTCCAGACATATAAGAAAAAAGAGTGAGGACAAATCTTTTGATATGTTTGTCTGTTTCTTTCCTCCACCCCTACCATTTGTTATTGTTTTATAGCCTGGTATGGTAGATGTGTGTTTGTATATATGTCTATGCGTTAGTCTATTTATGTATCTCTCTGTCTCTGAATTTTTAGGTTAATTTATTGTACGTTTATGATCAGTGCTGCTGACTGATATCGTATTTCCTTAACACTACCCCAGTCACACTCCTCACCCCAACCTTCACTCAATGAGGGAAGGCTACCACTTTCTTTGATTTTTGCTGAAGTAGGGGTAAATTTAATTTGCCCTTTCTCAAAAGATACATTCTGCTAAAAAACATTATAGTGCATGGAATAAATTAATTAAAATGGACATTTGAAAATAATAAGTTGAAATAAAAATGTGTTCTTTGAAACACAGGGCATAAAAGTCATTAGAGATTTTTAAAAGATTATTTATAAAATTAAAGCAGGAAATAAATTACCCATTAAGTATGTCTCCAGCTTCGATCCAAACAGCCACATTAATTTTATTTCATTCTTTTTTTTTTCTTTCTTTCTTTATTATGAACAATATTAACAAAATATATTTTGGTCAATATTTTGAGGGACAGAATTAAAACAATCCATTTTAGATCCAGCTGAAATCAAGAATGAAAACGATGCATGGCAAAAGATTTTTTGTTGCTTTGAAATAGATATACTTGAATGTTGACTCACTTGCCACTGATATATATATATATATATATATATATATATATATATATATATATATATATATATATATGTGTGTGTGTGTGTGTGTAATTGTGTTTTTGGGCAGCAATCCCTCTTTTATACAAGTTTCATTAAAAACAAATGACAAGCAACTACACTTAAGATTTTATTTAATTTTCATTGTGTTCTTATAATTTTCTTCTTTTTGGAAATAAATTATGTAGAATTTGTCCAAATGGATGTCCGATCATTTCAGCTATACTTTTAGCCATTATCAAGGATGATTTAATTTTTACTTTTAACTGAATTCATATGCATCTAGAGTTATAGGAATGTTTTATTTTCCAAACATGGTCAGCACATTACATTTCCTCTTTCTTTAAATATTTCACTCCAAGCAAGGTTGGAATGCCACTAGTATGCAGCAGGTTACAGAGAGTGAAGGTGAGAGAAAAGACTGGATATAGGGGGTACGAAAGAAAGGATAAAAACTGACTGGTGTTCAAGAAGATAGAAGATGGCAATTGATGTTACATTTAAATATTTGAAGATTGTAGTTATCAGGGAAGCAAGAAAACAGAAGCGAGTTGCACAGGAGAGAAGTATGAGAAAAGAAACTTTTGGAGTAGAAGTGGTGGTTACATTCACCTAATTCAACAGTAAAAGGGTGGGGACCTAGATGACAATTTAGTAGCATGCTTAAACACATGTAGTCTGGGCACCAGGGGAAAAAAAGCTCATTAGAGAAGTAGCCATGAAAATATTTGTAGAAAAGACAGAGGGAAGCCATGTCACATTGGTGAGAAAGTGACTGAAGTTGAGATGCCAATCCAGGATTGATTACATTGCAGATCCTTCTTTGGATTTTGTCAAGAACCTCGAGATGAGTAGGGATATTATCCAAGCAACAGAAAATCTGTTCACTCCTGAATTACTCCAACAAGAATTCACCAGGCAAATGAAAGTGTTTCTTCCACTAGAGAAAAACAACAAGCTGAAATTGAGCTACTTGGGCTGAACTCATCTGAATCAGCAGGGGAGACAGGTTAATCCACCAAAGCATTAGTCTTTTATAACGTGGTTCAATCTGCACGCTGGGTAACAAATAATGTTCATAGAACCGAATTTAACAATTAATAATATTGAACACTAGCATTCTTCTTTTTTATAACTAATACTTCCATTATTTTTAATCTTTTTTACATGTGTATAAGGCTATTAAATTTGTATTAACTATGAATATGTTGTGGATAGAGCTTGGTAGATATTCATGTGTATTTAAATGGGATCTAATTGAGCTATGGTCACAGAGATGTAATGTAAGTCTTCTTGTTAGATATGTTGTAATATATCCAATATAATTATGTATGAATTTCATTTGATCAGGAACACAGTTACTTATCAAATGTGTGAGTTCATAAATAATATTGGTTCTCTGTAATTTGGATCATGCAGGTGAATTATTATTGTTGATGATGAGGTTTGCAGTTTTAGATTTTTTCATGGTAGATAATTAACTTAATTTTCTTGGTTTTGTCAAAATATAGAACTAAGAAAAACATTATAAGAACCCAAGAAAAATTAAATAAAAACTTAACTGCAGTACCTTGTCAGTTGTTTTTAATGAAACTTGTATAAAAGAAGGATTGCTGCTCAAATACACAATTATATATATAAAGGGTGTTCCAATAACTTGGACCAATTTTAAATGTGAATTAAGTTTAAGTGTCTAATGATTTTTTCTTTTTCTTTCAGATTTAACAATTTAACTCTTTGGCAATTTCAACCATGGAAAGATTAACAATCAAACAAAATGCTATATTTAATAGACCAATTTAAAATTTGAGGAATAAAAAGCCAATAAAATGACACCAATTTGGTAATAACATTGATATTCATTATATATTAACCTTTTGACTAAATTGAAGCACGAAGAGAAGATTTTAAAGTTGGAATTTTCAAACATGCCTTTCATTTTAATCATTATATATATAGGTTTTATTGAAGATAGCAGACAAGATACACACACACACATGCACACATATGCATGCATGCATGCATATATATGTATGTAGATTTTAAAGCTTTTCTCTCCCAACACTTCTACCCAATACTTTGACCGTTTAAAAAACATGAATATCTACTCAAACAGAATAGTGACTGAATCTGATGTTTACATACATATATATATATATATATATATATATATATATATATATATATATGTATATTATTATTGATTTTTTTCCCATGTTTACAAGGATACCATTTTTGTAATGGCTGATAAGAAAAAGAGAGAAATTTGCTGCTGAAACTGTTGTGATACTTAAAGAAGGTTATAAGGAAGAAGCTTTTAAGTAAAATACAAATGTATTAGTGATATCAACATTTTTAAGATGACGACTTTTCACTTGAGGTCCAACAAAGATCTGGCTGGACTTCATCAAATTGAAATGATGAAAATCTTGGAAGAGATAACCGTGAAGCAATCAAAATCTTCATTGGACCATTATTAAGTTATCTTAGGTGACTGGTTATTTGCTGATGATTGGAACCTGTAAAATCTGATAGCCTTAACAAGGACTAACACAAACTTTGGACAGCTCTTCTCATCTTCAACACCAAGATAAGAAAGCTGATCTGCCAATAAGGGAAACTTATTAAAAGTGTATCACAAACATAACTAGTCTATTGTCTTTCACAAAATTTATTTTCATTTAACGTTTTACAATAGTTGACCATGGTTCTAAGTATTCTATACAATTGTCAGGGCATTAAGTACAGTCTCTGGTGTGATAGCAATTTATTCCTCCATGACTAACCCAAGATGTTAGACTATGACAAGTCAACATTTATACAAAGTGCACACACCAACCAAAATTACCAAGGAGGGGAAAGAATTCTTATGGTCAATATTCCAGGCTTTAAGTTAAAAACCGCACATCGCAAAAACAATGAAATTAGGTGTTGTCTAATAAAGTAAATATTGAAACGCAAGGCACCTGCCAGGTGTACTCAATCTTTAGAAGCTTTGAGAATTACTTAACAACTAAAACTTCAAAGAAACTAATCAGAATGCGTAGAATATATTGAAAATCAATGGATTAAAAGGTCGATGATAAGGCACCTAACATACAGAGGTGAAATCTGCGGAAAAATTTTCACAGGTTTCTTCCTCTGGAGATGATTCCAGATGGAACTGAAGGCTTGGGAGAAATTAATAATTTTACAGAGAGCATCAGAATCTTCAATATATTTTATATATTTAAAAAAATTAGGAGATCAGCCAATGATGCTACCTTGGTTTCAGCCTTTCAATATCCTCAGGCAATATAGTTCAAATGATTTCCTAATGCTTTATTATTTATATGTAAACACAGAATGTGAAGTGTGATAGAAGGGGAGGAGAAAAGCAAGAATATTGAAATTGCATTGCCAGGGGGAGTAAATAAAATGTATATACTATCATCTTGGTTTTTATGAACTTAAAAAGCACTTTTTCGTGTGTATGTATCGTGTTATTATTTTTGATCTTTCATTCAGTAGATTTTTTTGGTCTGGAAATGTTATTATTATTAACTTAAGAATTTTTGATGAATTGTTTATGTAATTCAGAACTTTTGGGGAAGTGTTTATGAAATAATTTGAAAAAGATTTTCCCTACTTTACATTTCACTTCTGAATAAAAAATGGTGTTAAACCAAATAATATTTTTTCTTTTCCTTAAATTATTCTTCATTTGTTGTTTTATTTGTTGTTTAAATTCCAGTTTAGTTTTATGTCCCTCTAATTTTAAAATCTTTTCATATTCTTCCTTTTTTTCTTTGAAAATTATTTTACAAAAGGAATTTCCAGATAACCTATACTCTATTGCTTTATTTGCAGATTGGTTGGATCCAACATTCACATATTTTAATTTTGTGTTGGGTTTCATGCATGGGAAGACATTTTGAGTGTGTAGATTTAATTCTACATCCAAATATTGGACAACTTTCTTATTCATATTGACCTCTATTTCAAAGTTGAGACTTTTGAAGAGTTTAAGAGCATCTTTCTTATATTGTCATTTACTCTTCTATTGTCTGGCCGTATCTTCAGCCTGTTATCCCTATACAGGTTGTGATTGTCTATGTTTACTATTTTGTTGATTTATTTTAATATATAGGCCCATTAATTCTGAAATGACAGCACCATCAAACAAACCTTGTGGTACATCAAAGTTACGCTTTTTTGATTTTTAATCCCGGTATCTGATATATATATATATATATATACACTAGCAGCATGACCCGGCGTTGCCCGTGCTTGATTAAAAAATTGTACGACTCATACAGCAATCGCTATCACTTGACTTAAAATATTTTTGCCCTTCCTTGCCTTTAAAGGAGTGCCCTTTGCTGTGCTGATGTTGCTACGGCCTTACTTCTTGCCTATCTCACACTGTAAATTTTTTTCTAAGCTCTATACTAAACATTAAATCTGTTACGAAAAAAGAACTAAACAAAATAAACACAAAATGATCAGCTTTGAAAAAGGACTCGTAACTGGAAAAACCAAATGAAAAAAGAATGTTAACAACAAATACTTTTTCACACCCAACTCAGTTCTGTGGAAACAGAATCAACATTGAGTTTAAGCAAGCGAATGAGCCAATTGGAGTAAAGTGCCATGCAGATTTAAATTTTTCCTACATTTTGACGAAGGCAGCTATCGATTTTTTTTGCATGCTAGCATGCTAGTTAACAGTCATGTCAGCCAGCTGTTGGCTCTCACACTAGCCAATAGAATCTTCCTGCCTATTTGTGGCAGCCAGCTATAGGCTCTCACTCTGGCCAGTAGAAAATGGCCGCAAACTACATGAAAACTGCCGTAGAAGCATGAAAAAATCAATTATTTCCACTATCTATGGGAGTTGGGAAATGCACAATTGGTCTTGGCCTTCCCACTAACTTGGAGCATGTGCATGTAAATTTTGGTGCAAATCTGTCAAAAATTGCGGCCGTGAATTCATTACACACACACACATCCTGCCTTTTATAGATAGATAGAGATATATAAAAGTGGACATTGATGTCAACACCTAAAGGCAACAGGCTGTTTCATGCTTTTATTATATATATATATATATATGATAATATAATGGACTCTCCCATCGGTTTCGACGTATGAGGATCTGACAACTTAACTGATTCAGTTATGAAATTTTGTGCGTTAATCTTAAGTAGCACTTAAGACCCGCTAGTGATTTACAAAGGAGGCCACATATAGAGCAAGTGTGAGGATTGTGAGATGGGATCACTGATAGATTGGCTGCCTTTTTAAATCTTGCTCTTGCTTCTTGAAGACAATTCAGACAATCTGATTGAAAATTGCTGAGTTCACTAAAACACGTTGATCTCCATTCTACCCGCTCCAAGACTAAGCACTCGAGGATGTTATGAGGTATATTGACATATATATATATATATATATATATATATATATATATATATATATATATATATATGTCAATATAGCTCATAACACCCTCAAACACTAAGGAGGCACGGTGGAGTAATGGATAGCAGCTTGGATTGAGGAATCACAGAGCTGAGTTCGAATTCCATTAGAATCTATTACATTAACTTATGTGCTAATACCCATTGGGAAAGGTATGAATCCTCTTCTCTCTCCAGCTATGGGTAAATATCAGGACACACTGGGTTCTATAGCCTTGGATGGCAACTGGTCTAGGAGAAGGACAACTCTGAATTCAAAACCTGCAGAGGGTTGTTTGGGAACCTTATGGCACTTAGTGCACCAGGTCTCTGTATTCGTCCCTTCAAAAAGTGTGGATGGTCCTGCACAAAGCCTTCACCACTATAATCAAATCTCATGTGTTGTTGTCAGGCTGTCGGTTTCCTGGAAACTGATCTGTTTGACCCTCATACGTTGTAATCGACAGGGAGAGTCAACTATATATATATATATATATATATATATATATATATGGAGGCATGGTGATATAATGGATAGTGGTTTGAACTGCGGAATCAGAGCCCAAAGTTCAAAAATCCAATCAAGTTTGTTACATTCATTTATGTACAAAGGTATGAATCCATCTCAGCTATGGGTAAATAGCAATAAAGACTGGGTTCTATAGCCTTGGGTGGCAACTAATCTCGGTGAAAGACAACACTGAATTCAAAATCTGAGCAGGGTTTTTTGGAGACTAATATGTGCACAGTTCTCTGTATTCAACTCTTCCAAAAAGTTTATTTAGTTCTTCACAAGCCTTCACCATTATAATTAAATCATATGTGCAACTGACTGTTCAGTTCTATGAACTGAGTTGATATGTCCACATATGTCTGAAATGACAGAAGAGTTTAATATATATATATATATATATATATGCATATACACTACAATAGCAATATGATCAGGTATCATCTAAAAACTTGCATAATACTTATTCTCATTTAATTATTCTAACTTCAATACCAAAGTTGAATCCTGGGTCAGTGTGACTCTACCTGTTTTCAGTACTTTCGTCAGCATTGTCACCATATTATTTATAGTATGCACTAGAGTGACCTTATCACTACTCTCTCAAATCCTAAAAGTCAGCCAGTGTCACAAGTATTGAGAGAAAGCTTTAAAAAAATCCCATACACTGGTGGAGGGTGGCAGGTGACAAGGATGAAAGAAAACTGTCACCAAAAGGCACTCCTCTTTAGTAAACTTGTATCTGATCAGCAGAGAGTAGGAGCTTTGGTAAAGAGATTCAAGGACTCCTTTAAAATGACCCTTATCTCAACTGACAGAGAAACAAGTAACTTTCTTTGACAAGAAAACAACCTGTAGAGGATGAGCAGAAGTAGCATTACTACAATACTTGTTGGGAGCTTCCCATCAACTGCCAAACCTTCTCCTTCAGTCAATGCAGGAAGACCAAATGGACCTTGCTAAAATGCATTGGAGCATATGCAATGCAGTGACTTAAGTATTGAGCAGTGATCCACATCATCATCATCATAATCCCTGACCAGTTCCCTTCATATATCTGGGTTGAAACTTGGAGATGTATTCATTCAGGCATAGTATACCTTATGCAAGTCGACTTGGTGGAATCTATCTGTAACCAGTTCAACCCATGGTTGATATCCTTCAATCTGAAGGCTCCCCTTGGTCACAGACATATGGTGACTGATTCCATCGGTGGAACCTTCTCCACTGCCTATTGACTTCAGTCTAGGAAGCCCTGTGTCACAGATTCTGTACCATTGACATGCAGGCTGCATGCATAGCTATGGAGCCTAGTATACCCTATTGAGCTATTGGTCATACAAAAAAGGTTCATCTTTTTGTTTTTAATTCTACTGGTTGTCTAGCCACCTTCCTCACTAGAAAAGCCTGGGAGAAGAGACAGTTTAATCACTGAAGACTCAACCAAGCAGCTGGTAATACTGAGTTACATGATACCAGTAGCATGCATAGTGTGACCAGAATAAATGTTAAGTATTAGCATTGGAATAGAGGTATTATCCAATTAAATATTTCCCTCTGTTTTGTGCTTACTATCTTTTTCAGTTTCTGGTAGTACCACTCCTGTTGAGACTTTTGAAGAGTTTAAGAGCATCTTTCTTATATTGTCATTTACTCTTCTATTGTCTGGCCGTATCATCAGCCTGTTATCCCTATAGAGGTTGTGGTTGTCTATGTTTACTATTTTGTTGATTTATTTTAATATATAGGCCCATTAATTCTGAAATGACAGCACCATCAAACAAACCTTGTGGTACATCAAAGTTACGCTTTTTTGATTTTTAATCCAGGTATCTAATATATATATATATATATATACATATATATATATATATATACACTAGCAGCATGGCCCGGCATTGCCCGAGCTTGATTCAAAAATCATACGACCCATACAGCAATCGCTAACACTTTACTTAAAATATTTTTGCCCTTCCTTGCCTTTAAATGAGTGCCCTTTGCCATGCTGATGTTGCTACATGTCTTACTTCTTGCCTTCTATCGATGGGAGTTGGGAAATGCAAAGTCAGTCTTGGCTTTCCTGCTAACTTGGAGTATGTGCATGTAAATTTTGGTGCAAATTTTTTCTAAGCTCTATATTAAAATTAAATCTGCCATGAAAAAAGAACTAAACAAAATGAACACAAAACGATCAGCTTTAAAAAAGGACTCGTAACTGGAAAAACCGTATGAAAAAAGAATGTTAACAACAAATACTTTTTCACACCCAATCCAGTTCTGTGGAATCAGAATCAACGTTGAGTTTAAGCAAGCGAATGAGCCAATTGGAGTAAAGTGCCATGCAGATTTAAATTTTTTCCACTTGTGACGAATGCATTTTTTTTTGCATGCTAGCATGCTAGTTAATATTCATGTCAGTCAGCTGTTGGCTCTCATACTGGCCAATAGAATCTTCCTGCCTATTCGTGCTTTACTTGTGGTTGTTTGCAGTTTCACAATGCCTTCTTCTTACTTAATACTCTGGGCCAAGAAAAGCCTCGAGCAAGTGTTACTTTGGAGATACAGTATCATCTCTTTTTGTTTTCAGGAATCATTCTGTGGTCAAAGTTAAATCCAGTCTATAGCTGCTACAGCTACATTATGTCTTTACCTATGATTTCACCAGTTTTGATCAACACATCAGCATTACCATATGTACAAACATATTTGCATTGGACATTTCAGTCTGAAAAAAAATAACACAGATTTTTTGTTTGATTTTAAGTAGTATTTCAAAGCAGACAGTGAAAATTAGTGATTAGAGTATTGCTCACAAATGCTAGCAACAAAAGTCCATACTACATTTGGTTCTGGAATGTACTATTCAAATTCGTCAAAATATAAGGTAGCACCTCATATATACAGAAATACAAATATGTAAGTTAAGCACACATATACACACATATATACATAGTAAGCAAATAAAACTGAAAGTTTGAAAACTTATCTTCCCAACTTTCTATTAAGTTTCTATATAAGCAGATTAATATTCTATTAAGTTTCTATGTAATTCTAATGTCCTGGTGGGTGGATAAAATATGTGAAACTTGAAGTCTGGAAGATAAATTTGTATCTTTTTTATTTCATTTGTCTTATTTTGTTTGCTCTGGTCTATAATACTGTGCCCTTTACTTACAAAAACTGCTTGCCTTAATAATATAATAATAAATGATGGAGATGTTGACTTTCTGTACACAAACAACACACTTTGGAATGGTATCACACAGGGCTTAGCAATGGGCTCACCATTATCACCAGCAATGGTGAATATATAGATGGAATACTTTGAGGAAATAGCATTAGAATCTATATCTCTAAAGCCAACTATATGGTTAAGGTTTGTAGATGACACCTTCATACTCTGGCCACATTAGGAAGATGTTCAGGTTCTACTGAACCATGTGAACTCAATAATACCTTCGATACAGTTCACAATGGAGAAAGAGAGTAACAACACACTCCCATTCCTGGATGTTCTAATATCTTGAACAGAGCATGGGTTCAAGACATCTGTATACCATAAACCGACATTCACCGGACAGTACCTTAATTTCAACTACCAACATCCATACAGCATAAAAAAAAAGGGATCGTCCGCTGCTTACAACACCAAGCAAAACCCATAATTGGTCACTCAGAGACATTAGATAAAGAATTGGTCAGTATAAGTAGTACCCTACAATGTAACAACTACCCTGGGTACATGGCAGCAGCCCTCAAAAAACTGGGATAGGCGGATACAAGAGGAGGACAACAACACTCAGAAAACAGTCTGCCTGCCTTATGTGAAGGGGTTATCTGAGAAAATACAAAGGATCTGTGGTCCATATAACATCAAGACAACCTTCAAAAGCTTGACGACACTTTGCAGATATCTCTCCCGAGTAAGACTCCCCATAGAGGAGAACATGACTAAAAACTCTGTGTATGCTCTCCTGTGCAGCTGCAGAAAGAAATGATAACAGCAAAAATTGCAATATGAGCACTGGTAAAAAAAGGTGCTGAAGACATTAGGTTTATAATACCCAGAAATTCATACACAGATGTCCTCAAGGACACATGGCATAGTGTATAAAGGCATTAGTTAGACCCCAAAAGTGTGAGTTCAATATCTGGTTAAGGCAGTGGAGAACATTCAGAGGGAAATTAACAGGAGATAAATGAAAACTGACATCCTTTAAAACATGGCACATGGAACTAGAACAGTCTATCTCAGTGAGCGAAATAAAGGGTTCAGTTCAACATTCCAACCACCTGAAGAACGGCTGAAACATTGAAATAAATATGGTGACAAAGATGAAGACAATAGTCCAAATAATGTAAATAATGTAGTCCATAGCTCTTCGATGTTTGTTGGATTCTTTTCCTTAGCTCTTTAATTTAGTAACTTCCAAACATTTTCAATAGGATTCATGTCTGGGCTTTAACAGACTTTGCTGTGTGACATGGCGCATTATCTTGCATAAATACAGCAGGTTGATTAATTGCAGTTCTTAAATTAGGTACATGTTTCTTCAATATCTCTTTGTATACAGTTGTGTTAATTTTACTAACAAGAGGTCCTGTACTGAAATCATGCCAAACATTTCCTCCTTCAAATTTAATACTGCTCTAAGTGCACTGAGGCAAATATTGCTCCTTAGGACTGCATTGAACGAACCATCTGCTGTCACAACCGAACAGGTTAAACTTTGACTCATCACTGAAATGAAACCAATCCCACTGTTCTTCTGTCCATATCACGTGTTCAGTGGCAAATTTCAATTGGCTCATTTGATTCTTTTTAGAAATGTAAGGCTTCATAGAGGCTACTCAACTGTTCAGATTTATTTCATTAAGTCTTCGGGAAATAGTATGCCTTGATATTTTAATGCCAAGGTTAGCATTAGCTCTTTTAGAGATAGCGGTTGCTGTCACAAATCGATTCTTTTTTGATCCATTACCAATCCATCTGTCTTCCCTTGCAGTAGTTTTCCTAGGCCTGCCAGGTGGTTTCTTGGCTTCACATGACGCAGTTTCTTCAAGTTTTCTTAAAATACTATGTAGTGGAACTGAAAGGCAGCAGTCTATGGGTTCTGCTGAACTGACTACAGTTCACAGTTCTAAGAGGCAATGAGTGGCATGCGTAATATGTAAGAAGAATAGTGGACACTTACATAAATGTAGCAACAGTCCCTGGCAAAATGAAATACTGGATGAACGAGGAAAGAAAAGAATGGCCTATCTTGGAAACCTTCATGAATCTGTGTGTAATGTAAAGTCCGGTTGCTTGACGGCGAAAAAAGAATCAAAATGGCAGTGCCCATGTTTTATGTCAAGTCGTCTTGGATGACTAATGCGAAATTTCATTGGCTAGTGATTCATATGTAAATTATGGTTGGTCCTCGGCTGTATAAAGCGTGCATTCTTTTGGGAGAGACAGAGGCATTCTTGTTGGCGAGAAGTGAAGACTGGGTGTGTGACCCAATTTTGCCATCTCTACGTGGCCTGTTTGGATTGTTACGTCGAACAGTCGTTGAACTGGATTTTGGCTACAAATGTTGCGGCTGAGAGACGAATCTGTTGCAGACTTATTCCTACCGGAAATTGACACTCATTATTTGTTTTCTTTTGCTTTTTCTTTTCTTTACCACAATAACACTTTTAGATTTCCCCCACACTCTTTGAAATATCCCCAATTGAGAGTTTTTGCCATGTTTACAATGAAAGAGCCAGCAAAGAGTCAGTGTAATTTAGTAAAATACCCTATTTTATATTCTTACCCTAAAAAATTTTCAATAATGCAAAATAATTATTAAATTTTATGGATTTATTTAATTGTTCTGATGTTTTTAATCATCTATTTTTTTCAAATGTTATATGATTATTCTTATAACTTTATCAAAATAAGTTTATTGAGCTTAATATTTTGGAATTATATAATTTACCTTTATATCCTTATTTTTCCTTGATAAAATATTCTTTGAAGCTTTAAAATAAAAAGTTATTTCACATTTAGACTTTTTCTTAACATCGTTCTGATCTTTATGCTCGCTACTGTATATATGTGTGTGTATCCAGTACAAAACCTCAAAGATACGAAAGTTTCTGACAATGAAACAATCCTTAGTTGGCTTAGAAATGTGTAAAATACCAATAAATAGAATCACCTGCACAATATATATATATATATATATATATATATATATATATATATATATATATATCCAGGTATGATGAGATTGAATACAGTACACATCCAAAGGTCGTAACATTTAATTTAAAAGAGGGCACAGTAAATAGTAGAGCAATGTTATCTAAATTAAATTGATCATTCACTCTCCAGTAATTTACAATCACCTGAGGAGATAAATTGTAATGTGTTGAAACACAACTGCAATTATGTAGTGATTCTTACATGTTTTTGTTGTAATGTCCTAAAATAAATAAAAACAAACATATGTATATATATGTATTTATATATATATATATATATATATATATATATATATATATATATATATATATACTCGCTCAACTCTCCCATCAAATTCGATGTATAAGGGTCAAGCAGATCGGTCCCCTAGGAAACCAACAGCCTGACAACAGCACATGAGATTTGATTATAGTGGTGAAGGTTTCATGGAGGACCATTCACACTTTTTGAAGGCCTGAATACAGAGACCTGGTGCACTACGTGCCACAAGCTTCCCAAATGACCCTCTGCAGGTTTTTGAATTCATATATGAAATATATGATAAAATATAGTTTTAAGGTATGTTATATTTATGGTTTAAAGGGCTTAATATCAGGGAAATACTGTATGTAAATATAAAAATGGACATATACGTCAACACATGGAGGCAACAGTACAAATTCTCTTTACCACCTATAAATATAGCAAATTTTAAATATTTTTGTGTGGGGGTGCATCCATATGTCTGCAGACGCAGTTATTAGATGAAATTTGATCTGAAATTTTCAATGTATAATGTTTTCATCAATGTGATTATTATTCAGCATTGAGTTAAGTGCAGTGATAAAAAAAGGAGATCATTTTGGAAAATGTTTGTTGTGCAAAATAAATGCCTTTTCTATCATTCAGTTATGGACTTATTGATTGGCAAGTATATACACACATATAGATACTGAAGTTGATTTGCAGGCACACACGCAAATATACATAAAAATAAATCCATGTAACACATATAAAAAGCAAAATTTATCACATTGTTTTAAAATATGTTTATTCAATATATATAAAACATACAGACAATAAATATTGATGTAATTTGATGTTTTTCCAAGAGATATCTGCCAGTTACATCAACCGGGGAAATTCAAATTGAATATTTCATAAAAAAAATTAATAACAATATTTGATATACGATATTTACCTCTCACTATAATCACTCTACTTGCATTTCTCTTGGCATTTAAAGATAATTACTCAGCTTAATTTAATCTTCCACAAAACCAAATGGGAGAGAAATAATGGTGATCTTCAAAGTGGGAAAAAAACCTGTCTGCTTTAAAAGTCTTTTAGGTTTTAGCTGGGTTAAAAACAATAATCAATGGTGCCTGGGATGAATATATGATATCTCATCCTCTGATCTGATCTAATTTAAACTTTTGCATTGTCTTAATCTTTATTTGGTCATATAGCATAAAAAGGTGTATTCAGGTTAGAAAGATGCATGATCCATTTGAGCTACAGTCTACAAAGAAGGTCTGTTCAAGCTACAAGCCACAAAAAGAACTATTCTACAGCCTACAAAGAAGACCTGGTTGAACCACATGCAAGAAAGTAGACTTGTTTGACCACAGACTGGAAAGAAAACTTGATTATGTGACAGGCTATGAAGACAACCTACAAAAAAACGCTGTTCAAGCTACAGTCTACAAAGAACAAGTGGTTGAGCCAGAGTCTAAAAAGAAAATTTTTTGAGTTGCAGACTACAAAGAACAACTGATTGAACCACAGGCTATAAAGAAAACCTATTTGAGCTACAGGCTACAAAGAAGTTCTATGAGCTACCAGCTGCAAAAACTGTTCAATCCACAAAGACCTAATTGAGCTACAAACTACAATGAGTTATAAGTTACAAAAACATGGTTCAAGCTACAGACTACAATGAAGAATAGGGTGTGCCACAGAGTAGAAAGAAATCTGTTTGAGCTACAGATTGCAAAGAAAACCTATTTGAGCTTCAGGCTACATAAAAAAAAACTTCACTCTAAAGACTTCAAAGAAATCCTGGTTCAGCCACAGACTATAAAGAAGACCTATTTGAGCCACAGATGAAACTTGTTTGAGCTACAGGCTACAAAGAAAGCCTATTTTAGCTACAGGCTTTAAAGAAGATCTGTTTTAGCTCCAAGCAAGAAAAACACTGCTCCAACTAGAGTCTACAAAAAAAAAAAAAAAAAAAACTAGTTGAGCTACAGACTAGAAAGAAGGCATATTTGTGATATAAGTTACAAAAACATTGTTCAAGCTACAGACTACAAAAAAGAACTGGTTGGACCAGTCTAGAAAGTAATCTGTTTGAGCTACAGACTACAAAGAAGACATATTTAAGCTGCAGGCTACAAAGAAGACATGTGTGAGCTTCAAGACTTGTTTAAGCTACCGGCTACAAAAATACAGTTCAAACTACAGACTACAAAGAAAATATAGGTTAAAATATTGTTCAATCTTGAGTCTACAAAGAAATCCTATCAAAGCTACAGGATGTAAACAAAACCTTCTTGAGCTACAAGTGATAAAATAGATCTGTTCAAGAGTATTTCATTTTTAATAAGAATAACATCCCTTAATAGCATTACATGGAAACATGTACTGAATGTTCTGACCATATTTGGAAACTTAGTGAACCTTTAGAAGGGAATTATTACTATAAAAAAACATCACACATAACAAAGTATAGAAAACAAAATAAAATATATAATTCTCATTTGCCATGAAAATTAGCCTTAAGGCCCTACCCTCTGAAACAGCTAATGGCACATGAGAAAGCCAAAATACAGAAAATTTCTACACCCAATCCCCGCAAAAATATGGGGGCACAAGTTTTATTAAATAAAAACTTGCACCATATTTGTTGTCCATCACATTTAATCACACACACACACACACACATATATATATACATACATACATACATACATACATACATACATATATATATATATATATATATATATATATATATATATATATATATATATATGTAATTTTATGTTCTTTTCTATATTCTTTTTATTCTGTTTTTATTTTTCCTGAATGATATTTTTAATGTGTCTGATATTTTTTAATATGTATCTGTCAATTTTTCTTTGAAATTACAACAATTTAAATAACTGGAAAATCTTTTAAAAGAGGATGGAAAGTCTGACACTGAAGTTAAAAGGAACATTGGAATGGTGAAAAGATGCCTCACAAAAGCTAATCAAAGTATTAAGAAACATGAAAATTTCATTAGAAACACAGAAAAGACAACTGACCTGTCCTCCTATATAGCAATGAATGCTGGACAATCTCTACAGAGATGAAGAAGAGATTTGAAGCAACAGAAATGTGGTTCTACAGAATGATGCTGAGAATACCATGGACCAAACATTTGAGCAAAAACTAAGTTTAAAAAAAAATGGAAATGAAATATACACTTATATTTAACATCAGAAAGAAGCAGTTGAAATTTCTAGGGCACATAATGAAGAAAATTTGACACAGACAGGACATATTAAAGACAAGAGTGACAGATGAAAACAATACATAACCTACCTGGGGAGCTTGTGTAAATGGATGGCAGAACATAGTTTAGGAGAGGTAACGGAAAGAAAAAAAAATGTATTAAAAGATACAAAGGACAGAAAATTGTGGAGAGTCATGATCGCTAACATCCAGAAGGGACATGGCACATAGACAAAATAGAAGAAGAATGTCCTTTCAGATTTAAGCCATTATTTGGTGAGAAAATAAAAAGAAAAGTCATATAAATGTCTCTAGAAAATAATACTTAGTGAATATAGTAAATTTAAACCAAAGGCCCAATGGAATAAATTGGTGATATTTTATCAATATTTCCTCAGCATCTGACAGCATTTGCTTGAATGACATGTTAAAGTCAACAAGTCAATTAAAGACTTTTACTCCAGAGATTTTCAGAAATTGATCTCAGAAACAACTCTGTTGCAAAACCTTCTCTTCATCTATGATGAAATTGTCCAAC
This sequence comes from Acanthosepion pharaonis, assembly GCA_903632075.3. Lineage (NCBI taxonomy): Eukaryota > Metazoa > Mollusca > Cephalopoda > Sepiida > Sepiidae > Acanthosepion > Acanthosepion pharaonis. The sequence goes on along the minus strand of CAHIKZ030000446.1, from coordinate 3,077,709 downwards.
ATTTACTTCCATAGAAGAAGTTTGATTTTTTCATAGCAGTAGAGCGTTCTTTTTTTTTGCTTCTAATTATTATTATTTAATTTTAACTGTTACCTTAAGTCTCCTCATTCTGATGAATCTGTCCATCATTTAATTCCATATAGAAGGAATGATCTTACATAGCAGTTCAAGAATCCCTTTTTTTGTTTCTGATTAAATTTTCTTATATTCTTTGTTTAGTTTTAACTAATAACTTGAAATTTCATCCTGTGAGTGTCAAATTCTCTAAGCCCTCCTTCCTCATTTATGTGTCCAAGAAATTTCAGCTGTCTCTTTCTGATTATGAGTATAAGTGTTCTTTTTGTTACCATTGAAGTTTGGTACATTTTCCAATGTATCAAGCTACCACCATCATTTTTATGCTACTATACACCACTGAGACGTGGCCTTTCAGCAAGACCTTCAGCTTCTGAGTCCATGATTTTAAGTTCTTCACCCTCGGGATCATTGAGGGAGTACACTGGTCCAAACTTGTGTCCATTGAGGAGCTCTGCTGGAGGAGTGGTCTGCTGAACATCCACCATACCATTGCTCAGTACCTTGTTTGCTGGCTCAGTCATATCCTGCAATGACCTGATAACCACCCTATCAAGTGGGGACCTCACAGTAGACCAAGCAGCTACTGGAACAAAATCCAACAGATTAATCTGGCAATTGAAGACCATAAAAGTTGAAGGGACCAGGTAGCTCTTGTGGGCTCAATGCCTTCATGGCATTAGATTTGGCTGCAGCAGAATTATTTAAGGTCCATATTTTTTATTCTTATCAATTAACCCCAAGGAAATTCACTCAAAGGTGATAATGCCACTAAAACGTAAGAAGCTACTGGGAGTGAAAGAGAATAAAAAGACTTTAGAAGGAACAGGGAACCCAATCATAAACAGGAAACAAGGGATAAACCTCTACTATTCCCAATCAGTCACCCATCTAAGTACTGATCAATCTTGTTGCTTAATGGGCTACTGGGAGTGAAAGAGAATGAAAAGACTTTAGAAGGAACTGGAAACCCAATCCTAAACAGGAAACAAGGGATAAAGAGTGATTGCAAGAATTTAATAAATTAACTAAAATCAATTATCAAATTAAGATTAGTACCTCTTGAAGTTAGAAGTATAGAATTGAAGTAGACTTTAGAAAAAAAACAGAGGAGGAGAGTGAAATGGATGATAGGCAAACCTATCTACTCCTATTGAGTTAAAAAAAATAAAATATAAATGAATAGTAGATAAAATCTCAGTGTTTAGGCGGAGATGTATAGAGTTGAAGTAGACTTTAGAATGAACCGAAAACAAGGGATAAACCTCTACTCTTGTTGGAAAGAGTAGCGAGGAGTATAAACCAGACAATAGTCAAACCTATCTACTCCTAATAAGGAATAAAATAAATAAAAAATAAACAGTTAATATTTCAGAGTTTAGGTAGATATTTTAAAAATATAGAGTTGAAGAAGAATTTAGAAGGAAACTAAAACCTAGTCATAAACAGAAGACATGGGTTAAACCTCTACTAGCTGTTCAAAAGACTGGGGAAGAGTGTGAACCGGATAATAACAAAATCTTATTACTCCTATTGAGTTTTAAAATTATATAAATAGTAGGTAAAATTTCAGTGTTTAGATGAAAGGAGTATACAGACATCAGAAATGTACAGTTGAATTAGATTTTAGAAGGAACTGGAAACAAGGGCTAGATCTCTACTTCTGGTTGAAATGAGTAGGGAGGAGTATGAACCAGGCGATTGGTGAACCTTTTTATTCCTACTGAGGAATAAAATAAATAAAAAAATAAATAGTAAAAATTTCATAATTTAGGCGGATATGTTAGAGGTAGAGATCTGAAGAAGTTTTAGAAGGAAATGAAACTCTATCCTAAACAAGAGACAAGAGATCAAGAACATAATAAATTAACTGAAGTCACTCATGGAATTAAAATTAGAACTTCTCAAAGATAGATGTATATAATTGAAGTAGACTTATTTTAAGTCTAAACAGGAGACATGGCTTACTACTCCTGTTCAAAAGACCCGGGAGGTGTGTTAACCGGACGATAGAAGAATTTATCTACTCCTAATGATGAACAAAATAAATAGTAAAAATTTCAGAGTTTATCCAGATATATTAGTTGCATAGAGTTGAGGTAGAAGTTAAAAGGAACTGAAAACCCAATGCTAAACAGAAGACAAGGGTTAAACCTCTATTAGCTGTTCAAAAGACCATGGAGGTGTGTGAACCGAATGGTAGGTAAATCTATCTACTCTAACTTGAGCTAAAGAAATAAATAAACAGTATATAAAATTTCAGAGTTTAGGCAGATACATTATAAGTACAGAGTTGAGTTAGACTTTTGAACCAGAAACCTAATACGAAACAGGAAACAATGGATAAACTCCTACTCTTGTTCAAAAGGCCAGGAAGGAGAGTGAACCAGATGTTATTGTCAATATTTAAGGTTCATTTTAATACAGACCATATTTTTGTTCCAATTAGTAACTGAAAAGCAAGACAAAAATAGATGCCATAAAATCTTCCATAAAAAATGCTATAAAAGCAGAAAATATATTGGGTGCTGGTTAAAACTATTCTGTGAAGAAATTGCTTTTTTTAAAGTACACAAATAAGTTTTTGCCCAGTCATTTGCAAGCAGTATTTGTCCTTTAAAAGATATTCAGCGA